>WSTO01000384.1:0-13976 GCA_019627685.1 Serendipita sp. 399 | reverse complement strand
CCCGTCCAGAAAGCGGGAGCTAGTCAAGGCCCACATCATTTCACAATCACACGAACAAGAAACAGTCAACTAGACGGCTTGCATCCTTCATCCAACAGAAACTGAAACAGCGGGATTGACAACGAACTCGGAGCTATCGGCAGTGTACGGATTCGAGTGTGACGCCGGAAACGAGACTCAGCCGTGAATTTCTGAACCCTTTTGTAGAGGATGATGGGAACGGCAACAACGGGTGAACTGGGCGGGGAAAGGAGGCGCCGCAGTCGCGTCACACAAGAGCAAGTGGATAAATTGAATGAAGAATACGCACGAAAACCGTATCCTACGCTTACTGAAAGAGAAGAACTCGCACAGCGTTTAGGGATGACGCCGAGAAAGGTTCAGATCTGGTGAGTTGAGTCGGGGAGATTGGTTGACACGCCGTCCACGCGCCTACTGATGCGCCAGTCAATATATTACTGTTTAGGTTTCAAGACAAGCGAGCACAAGCACGACACAGAGGGATTATCAATTCTTTGACTGAACCTCGGCTGGATGCTCAAGTCTATGCCTCTCCTCCATGTCCCGAATGATTTTCGGGAGAGGCTGGTTTGGGATATGCACGCAAAGATTCACGACCTGGAGAGATAGATACGTTTGGGCGAATTAGACGACCGGAGAAGTCATCTCTTCCCGCACGTCCAGCTCAGCTTATCTCAAAGAATTTATATTCCTAGACACTATAAGTGTATCGTGTGTTTCAAAAGGCTCAAAAATTAGATCAGCTTGGACTTGCACAACCAGATTCACGAATTGGAGGACAGAATACGGTTGAGCGAGCTAGGTGATCTATAAGCAGGCTCAACTCATGTTATTCGGTATCCGATGAGGAAGCAGGTACGTTAGTAGGGTAGCAGAAGAGTCGACCCAATCGCAGGATGGGATAATGTGGCAGAAACCGAATGTTGTAAAGTTAGCTACAACCAAGTTTGTTAATCATGGATCTTCATTATGTATTATCAACTTCATAGCGTGGACTCAATTCTTGATTTCTTTCTCACTGCACCTGGCAAAGTGGAATGCCAAAATATGAAAGTCCACTTTTGCAAGGTTAATGCGATAGGCCTTCAGAGCCGAGTGGTGTCGACATATCATTCCATCATTCCCTACAGCTTTCTCCATATGAATCGAGGCTCAAGACAACCACTATCCCTGTGATTTGTATCTCCGAACGCTCTCCACGCCGGACAAGCAGGGCACGCATCCTGGTGTGGAGGGAAGAGTATGATCAAGGAGCCAGAATGGGCATGAAGGCGAATTTCGATATATTAAAAGCTATAGAGAGTCGCTCCAATTGGCATTGGAATGGAATCAAGCTTCAGGTGGCTTCCGATTAGTTGACCATATGTGTTTATTAGCGATTGAGGCCTACTATCTATCATCAATATACCTAAATCGCATCTATAAATGGTCATCATGCTGCCCATATCACGCATCTCTATCCAACGATGCAAATGAGGGGATGATAGCAAGGTTGCGGCAACTTTACGACTCCAGACGATACTGCGGTGCATTAGAACGTTTCGGGGATGTCAGCGCATTCACCTGTAAGGAGGCCGAGGAGATGCGAAACTGTCAGCACGCATTCTGTGTTGGATGCTTGGACCTTTCCACCATTCCTCTCGTTCATCGCGTTCCATCTCCACAGTGACTGCCCCCTCTTCTTTCCTCCATGCATTGTTGCTTGATTTGCAACAGAGTGTCGATACCTCCAACGACCACCGAAGATGAGGCAGCGTGCCAAACCACGGAAACGGGAAGCCGTACCCTCTTGTCAGGGCCATTCGACCTAGATGGCGTGCACCTAGCAAGAATATAGCCCACAGCTGAAGGAGTGCACGCGTAGCTGCGGGAGATTTTATGTGAACGCCATTACGGCGACCCCAATGAAAGTGTAGGAATGCACGAGGCGCAAGGATTGAATCGGCCGAGCTAGCCGTAAGTGTATATCCATTCAGTTGTCCATTCGCCTTTATTTCCTGAGGTCGGGATCGCCCTGACCAGCCGCGGTTCCAACGGAGCTAAGCAAGCGATCGGAGGTGCATTTAAAATCATAGACCCTCGATCCCCAGTTCTGGGTTTTGACGTTGATCCTCATATTGTAGTGTAGTGCCATAATGCAGCACGGATTGAGTCTCCCCTTGGGCAAGCATGCCACGAGAAATATGCCCTGCAATGCCTAAACATTCCCGCGTTTATGTGGGCCAATGATCGTACCATTTATGTCCACCTTATTGGTAGTCTTCGGTGAGTTGACAATATTTCTTGGAGGGATGATAGTGCCTAATTCTCCTCGCCAATCTCCCAAGTATGTGTTCAAGCTTCCGGGGGTGAAGAGAACCCCGTATCGAGGAACGAATGTCAGCCGAACATATCGAGCTCTTCTCGAGTGCGAAGGGGCTCACGAGCATTTTCAAACTGCCGCAACAAATGCGAAAATACTATCTCCTGGTGTCCATATTTGCCCAGACGCCATTCTCCGATGCACGATGGAAACAGAGTCCCCTCTCCCAACTTAACTTATATTCGCCACGACTCATCTTCCCGAAATATCCCAGCTTCTGGTTCTCTATTGATGACGATGCTGTCAAAGTGAGCCCAGCAGTCACCTCGGCTACGACACGCTTATGGCACAGTTGAGGAGGCGGCTTATTCAGATTACCACTGGCAAACAGCGTAGACACAAAGGTATGATCCAGAGGTCATTGCTGTGCGCCTAAGCCGTTGATTTGTCTTTAATGATCCTTAGGAAAAGAAAAATAGGGATAACGCTCCCATGTTCCTGGCGGTGTTAAGAGTCAAGGCGAATTGTAGATGTACTTACCGGTACGCGGGATTGCAAAATAAACCCCTGAGCCTGATTCGACTCGCCCCTCACGTCTCCAATATCTAATATATAATGCTGACGGAGACCAATCGATAGGTTAGAAAGCAATGAATTGCGCCAACAAAGAGAAAACATATCGAGTATCTCGAAGTTATTGACTGGTAATTTTCTTTTTTGTGTTTGCTGTTATCTGACCAGATTCGGGAGATAATTACAGGAGCCGTTTGACTCGGAAATGGCCCTTTGTCGTCGGATCGTCCAGGAAGAATAGAACGGAAGGAGTCATTATCCCTAGGGAGCGTTAGTTCAAAGTCAGTCATCACCATCATGACCATCTTTCCGTCATCGAGGAGTTGTCATCCAACAGGTCGAGGTGAATGGTCTTGACCATCTCCTCCGGTTTCTCCATCCGCAATCTCGCAAACGCATAGTCGTGATCCGGGTCTACTTCGACCTCCCATACCCCTCCCATTATGCCATCCTGTCCATCAATGACGACGGGCGGCCGCACGCATCGAAACGCGAACCAGACGACGTCCCAATCCCTGACGAACAGGCTCTTCAGCCAGATGTCGCGATAACGATGCTTCGCCCATTCCAAGAGACTCGTCGACGTTATCCACATTCGGTTCCGTTCCAGAGCTTCGACGACCGGTTCTAGATGACTCTTGTCGTTGACGTCCGGGACCATTGAATGGAGGTTGTCCGTTATTCCGGGCAAGGACAAGTGGACCTCGCAGTCGATGGGAACTTTTCCAACCAACGGGGTAAGACTTATATCCATCATCTAATATTGCAAAAGAAATGCATTTCTTTCTTTAGCGCCACCTCTAAACGAAATTAACTGGTAGACTCACCACTGGCAACGTGCGATCCGGTTCGACCTCTGCACCCGTATCCCATTCCAACGTCCATTGTCGTAAACTCGGAAATCCAGTAGCCATAGGAATTGCCTCAAGCCCCTGTTGAAGGAGTAGCGGTGTCACGACCTGCAACCTCAAGTGGATCTCTTGGGTATACGGTGCAAACGTCGACATCATGCTCAGGAACCGTTCCATATAGCCCTCCGGGATCAACTCCCACACTGACATATCCCCATCGTTTGCGTGTATTTCGAGCACGTTTCGACGCAGGAACGGTAGGAGGAGGGTGAGGACGGAGATGGGTCCTGAGAGGGAACGAAGGTTGCGGAGGAGTTGGACTGGTTGTTGCTCTTGTTGCTCCTGTTGTTTTCGTCCTCTTCCTCGTCCCTTCGGCTTGATTTCCTCTTCATCTGATTCGTATTCGATAACCTTTGTCGGCTCCTCTGTCATGGGGATGACCAAGTCCAACATGGGCTCAAGGTAAGTATCGGAGTCGACAGCGAGTTCCTTTAGAGAAAGTAGCCCCCTCAGGAGTGCTAGAAAAAGTCCACCAGAATCCTCGTCTAGTTGCGCATCCACTCGGAGTTCAACAACGGACGCCAAAGGCAATAAACCTCTGGCGTTGATGTTGTTATTCCGGGTGCTGATGGGCGGTGCCGGTAACAACGGATTCTCGTGCTTCTTCAAAAAGTTTTCTCCGACCAGGGCGAGGACTTGGTTGGGATGAAAGACCGTCAGTCGTAAGAGACTCTCACGACTCCCGGCCTTTGGACCCAGCAAGTCCTGCAAGACCCATTTTGGAGCGCGGAGAGTCGTCAATTTACATTTGGGGATCGTCTTGAATTTCTGTCGTCGCGTTAGCATTCGGAGGATGCGGTCGGTGTCCATGTGCATGTTCAAGTCTCGTAACGTTGGATGATCACGTATGTGTCCGTACAGTTCTCGTGTAATGACTACGTTGGCTTCGATTTCTAGGACCACTAGACTGTGAAAGGCGTGCAATCGTTTGTTCAGAGTCTTCATGATGGGCTCCCTGATGTGTAGGGTAATCGTGATTTGTCGTACGACGGCGTGTAAATGGTCCGAGTCGAATTCCTCCGGTCCAGCGGTGGAATAAACGATACGTTGGTAGCTGGAGGGGTGAAAGTCGACCTTCAAGGGAGAAAGTATGAGGGAGCGGAAGATGAATGGGGAAAGCATGGTTCGTAAATGTTTATTTGAGCAAGAAGCAGCCACTTGATCTTCTTTTGTCAGATCCCTAATGATATGTTGCCACAGCTCCTCTGGTACTCGCCAGAACGCCCCAGTTCTGAAAATTTCAAGAACATGATCAGATCGAAAGCCGTGAATAACGTTTTATTTGGAGTTAAGTGATATATATAAATATACCGTACGTCCCCTTTAGTGGAGAATGGCCCCAAGCTGACAGGCAGGCCAGCACGCCGTGGGGACATAGAGAAAGACAAAAAATACAACGTACTGTTCGCAATCCATAGAGGAAACATACTGCTCATTGTCCAATAACACGTCTGAGAGTCCTTCATGCAAACAGCAGGATTCTGAACTATGTTCACTAGACATTGCGTATCCAACATCACCACCGTGTTCATTACTCGAGGACTGGAAAAGCGAAGCTATGGTGGACTTTTGGGGACACAGGTCCAAGGCTGGATATGGCGAGGTTTAAGAGGCGTCCGTGCGGACGCGGACCGTGTGGCTTGCTGGTTGAGAACCAGCTGTCTCTGCCCCGTCTCTTAACCAGCCATCTCATCTATTAAGCAGGCAAGAGTGGCCCAGAGAATTTAACAAGATTGTGCATCCGACAGAAGTCAGGCGGTGTACAATAATTATCGATAAAAGATGCACTCGATACAGATGACAGATTCAGGAAATGGATACAGACCAGTGGAGATGATTGCTGAGCAAAGGAACACGGATGATCAGGCCAAAAGACTGAGGGCGGCATGCAGCATCCATCGTCAATAGGCATGGACAGGACCGGTCTCCCTGACTTCTATTAACTGTTTTCTATTCTTGAAGGTCAATAGCTTCGCCTGAACATGCACGTCTTGGACGTTAGCCGCACTGTTGGGGTCCCCCTGACAGTCTCCTTTTCATTTATCGCACGATGCCAAAACTTACCAAGTATGCCAGTCAACTCCCCAGATGATAATAACGCCATTAACAATTCTACTAGACTGCTGGAGATCGGTATGATGGATCAAGGGAAATATTTTGGCCCAGTTCGGAAAGGCCGTCGGCAGGACAGAAATGGAATCCCGAACTACCCAACCCCCACCATCCTGTTGTAGACCACCCATCCTCAACGATTCGAGCATGCTCTATATGACCAAAGATATCAAATCATCTGCAGGTAGGGCCACTCGACTGATGCGAGAAGCGTCGCTTACACACTGCTCAAGTTAACGAGCCCATTCGTCCTTTATTCACGCCTTTTGGAGAAGCTGAACCGTGAGGTTGTAGTGAATTCCCCAAAGCCGTCGAACGGGGAAAGAAGTCAGGGTGCAAGGGGTAGGACCACCCAGCCTCAAATGCACCATCGCGTCGACCGTCCGTTTTGCTGAGAAGTTGCACTCGCTGTACTGTGTGCAATAGTATCCTATTTCCGTTTGTACACGTAGATGGTGACAATTTCGATGGTGATGTGTTACTCTATCCTTTTGAACTCTCTCCACGTCGTGTCATTTGACGCGTTCGACGTCGCATTCCCTACAATCGAGAAAAGTGCACTCTCTCAAGTATATCAAAATGTATTGTGAGGCGTATGAAGCTGTTTTTTCGTCTCGGTTTCCCCTAAATGGACGGGGGATGTTGGCAAATCCGTGCTTGCCTACGATCCATGTTCACCAGATAACCTAAACTGAGAGCATGCTATATATGATTCCTGAAGGCTTGCGAAACTGACAGAAACCGTTGCGGTCCACTCGTTGTCCCTACAAACAACGAGGATACAACAAATTGCATCGAAATCAGCGAGGTCTAGTCACAAGGAGACGGAATACGTACCCCAAGGAAACCTATCCTCCGGGACATTTCCAAGAAACCAACGCTTGCTTCGACCGTACCATTTTTGCGCCGCACGAGCAACAAGTGATCATTTGTACGGAATCGCATACGAAGACTTCAACGATTGCGAGTGCGGGACAGGAGTGAGGAACTGGTGAGACGACTGGTCTCGCCTTGCCTAAGCCGTCCTTCTCAACTCTATCCATCGTACGCCCCCAGCGTCTATCTTCCTGGTGATTTTACCTAATAGTCGGTCAGTAATGACCTTTAAGACATCCGTAATGGCAAACTGTCGAGTCGAAATCGAGCACGTCGGAACATCACTCAGGTAATCGCAGGTGGAGTGTGCTGGCATCTCGTGTTCAGCATACGATTCGTACTCGTCATCTCACGGTAATGTTCCTCAAATGTACTAATATTGGAGCATAATTGAGATATAGTCTCTACAGGTTCACAGAGTTTGGCGGAATTTGTCAAGCATAGATGCGGACGACCTCGTTTAGACAACTGGGAAGTCGTCGTCTAGATCCCACCCAGAAAAGGACCTACAAGAAAAAGCGGGGAATGGGTTGGTATCAGCGAGCTCAAGTTCATAAGGGAACGGCTAGTCATATCCTGACACTCGACTTACCCTCCAGGGCCATTCCAGGAAGGTAAAAGGTCTACAAAAGGTCTCATTAAGCGTATTCAACAATGTCAGAGTGGTCAGACTTACCTGGCGTTGGCATTGGAGGCGGTGGAGGAGGTGGTGGTGGCGGAGGGGGTGGATTGGGTGCAGCCGGAGCTGGAGCTGGAGCTGAAGCCCCGTTCCCGTTTGGAACTGGGTTCGCGTTATGATTAGCACCTGTGTTGCCTGTCAAGGACACGGATCAGTGGGAGGGCGATGCGAAAGCAAGAGAGGAAGAGAGAGGGAGGGCAAGTCGAGACGCGTAACGAGAGATGTACTGCTTGATAGGTGGAATTCTTGGACTTGCCTTGGATATTATTGTTGTTGTTGCCGTTCATCGTTCGAGGGAGGAACTTTTTGGGTTCTGGAGCTGGGAGCTCCTCCCTCTCCGATAGGTGGACCTTTTAAGTCTGCAGGAATTACAGGTTTCTGCTCCAAATAAGAGGTACATTTGGTGTCCTTGCACAGCAGAGGATATGAGGGAGGAGGAGTGACGGGGTGACAGCTGCCAACTCATAGACGACTAAAGTATTTAGACAAGGATGGTGATGCTACTAGTCTATGGCATTTGGCAGCGAAGGGAAGAAGGAAGAAGACTAATAGGCTCATTGCCAATTGGAATCCTCGTCGAGGTTCTTTGCGACTAGACGACACGACGTCGGTCATCTACCACTCTACTCGCAAGGCCACGGGTCTGACTGACTGCCAAACTCAAACTCTGGTCGGTCAATGGATAAGACGCAATAGCCCTACTCAAATTGGGTTTTAAGGCCAGTTTTAAGGCCAGTTTTTGTGAGAAGCGGGTCAGGTGACAGGCGAAATGACAGCGGCCCTGCACTTGACAGGCCACTTTTCGATTTTTCTTCTGAGAGAGAGTATTGTTGATCTCGTCATCCGATGTTCCTTTTTCCTTTGGAGTCTTCGCAGGTCTTCCACGCTTCTTTGGCTTGTTTTCTGCTGCAGGGACAGGAGCAGGTGCAGGCGGAGGTGCTGGTGCGGCTGCAGGCAGAAAGATGGGTGGCGGGGGGACTAGAGGCGGGATCGTAGCCGGATGATGATGTGTTTGGTTAAATGGGGACTGGACTCTGCTGGGGTGGTTATGGTAAGCGTATTCTGCCCCTACAGCCCTTGCTGAAATCGCATTCATCTCCGGGTGGCGGAAACCCTGCCCTCCTGCAGCAGGAGGCGAATGGAACGACCCGTACACCATTGAGTGGAGTACAGGAGGACTAATCATCGTCATGGGAGGTACCACCGTGGCTTGAGCAGCTTGGCCACCATTATTCTGAGGTGCGTTGTACGGATGATGCGGTCGCGCAGGGTTGTTATGATTACCGGAATAAGCTGAATTATCCATTTCGAGTATTGTATTCACGATTACTTGTCGAATAGAGTACTGCTTTACACTGGTCGTGTGGCGGTCACGGTTCTGAGTGGAGAAGCGGAGTTTGAACTAATTACATGCGGGTTGACTAAAAACTCTGGCAAAAACTGCGGTCTCAATTTTCTCCTCGAGTTCTAAAACTTAGCCGAGGATGGCCGCCGTTTTGACGTGGTACCTTTCCTCTTTTTCCGTTAAAACTGGTCCACAATTTGAGTAGGGCTAATAAAAAGTTGATGAATGGCGAATGAACGCTATGTGCGCTGACAGCATTAGAAATTCGATTCCAATTGGCGCCGTTAGACCGCCGCGCCGCCACCGGACAACAGGATTTGCTTCGGCAATCCAAGGAGGCGAGAAGACAAACATGACAACAGGTGACGATGTTTGACTGCAGACGAAAAAGTCTGTTTGGGGGCCCCTCCTCCTCCTCAATGCCTCGCCTCGAGGCCCCGCCTCAAGGACCCCATTCATTACTGCCTTCGGGCAACCTCAAGTTTTTTTTGTTTCTCGCTTGGCAAGAAAATTACAAGCGAGAAAAAAAGTCCGCCACTCGAGCCACCGAGGCCAAAGACGGATAGATGATCCTTTGGTAGCACGTAACTGTAACATACTATACAATCGTGGGAATATATGTTGCACGGCCCCATGCGCCTGCATACCGTACCCCGTACGCACTTTGTTCCTCGCATGCTTGGTGATGCGATTGATTCAAATGAAACGACGAATATGCATCGCCTTGCGACAACTTTAGGCGAGTTCCTCGTCTCCCAAATCAGTACTGCTTCACATTCATATTGTCCCTTCGAGTCGATCAGGTGGACACGACGGAGAACGTCGAGACATTCTGCGTCGTCGTCGTCGTCGTCATCACATTCATATTGTCTCCTCGTCCTCGTCATCATTCTCGTCTTCTTCCATGGCACGCACGCGTATCGCATAAAAACATGCTTGAAAACGTGATTATGGAAACAGTCGTCTTCTTTGACCAAATGAAAGCCGAGTCAGAGAGAAGGACAAACTGCGTCTAGTGGCATGTGTCAGGAGGGCCTGCTGCTTATGGCCACGCTCGTCAGTCTACAGGAACAGCCATCATAGCGTCAGCTACACGCCAAAAAGCGATAAAGATATTCAGTTTATGTGGATTCGTAGAACTTCCTAATGGTTTCGCAGGGGGGGCCTGCCGAATGAGGGGACGTCGGTTGTCGGTTGGAATGGAAGACTTTGGGTTTGGACCCGACCATTTCTATGCATGATGCTGCGGGACCAGTGGCCTTTCCTCCAGAATCATATGCCACGATTTCACACCAATCACAGATAAAGGAACATGAGTAAGAATCTCTCCAACTGACCCTGACCCTACCCCACCCTCTCCGCAAAGGTCGATCCTGACTGGCACCCTTGATCATTTCGTCCGTCTCGATCTCGGTCCCGTCGCGGGAATGTTTCCTAATGGTCCACCAGGTTATTTCCTCTTTGGAAGATGCACAACAAAACCTACTGTTCGAGTCGAATGAAGCGTTTCGTCGAAAATCACGCGACACGACACGACACCAGCACCAACACTTCTGTGCTTCTGGGATGCACCGCATATTCTCCAACAAATGAAAGGAAGAAGATCAATAAGCAGGGTCTTCGTTTTCTTTGACGTGACGTCTGGCTTCGGTCATTCCGACCTAGTCTCACGCCAATGGCGCAAAGCAACGTAAGGAATGCGAGACTTGTCCCACTCCTCTAGGTCCTACAGTTGCCATACGACTACATAGACACTTTGTCTATCATATTTGTGAGTTCTTCTACCACGCCAAAACAAAAATTTTATGACTAAATCGTCCCGCATTCTCTGAACCCTCCTGATGATAAATCCATTGTCACATGGGAAATAGCGGGGCATTGTCGTCAGCGGGCCGTAGCAACTTGGACTCCGGTCGACGAGAAGAGACACTCTTACCTCTTCCAACTCCCGGGATCCTCCGATCCCTTCAAGAATCATTGGCTATTGGTCAATCTCAGCGCCGCGAGACAGGGTTGGTGCACGGAAGACGTCTAGAAGCTCAGGGGTTTTGCCCCCTTGCCAAGGCTCGTTGAACGCAAACAATACTCACGTGGAGTCCTTCTCGTCTCGACATATATACCCCGGAATCCGAAGTAGCGTCCGAGTACCGCCCGGGCGGTCCTGCCACCTCCGGTATTTTTGCTCGTGCGCGTACGCGTACGCATCTACGTATATAAAGGATCTGATCTTTTATTGTGCTAGTCCATCGTCGTTGTCTCACAAAACTTGTGAACAAAGTAAAAAAGGGTCTCCCCATCGTTCGTTTATTCTCCCTCCCTCCAATGAAGCAATTCCACTCGCTTTTGGCCGTTGTATCGGCTGCATGCACCCTCGTTTCTGCCACGCCGGTTCAGACTGCGTCCATCAGCACGTTTAACCCGTTCAAGGACCATACCTTGTCAGTGCCCTTCCCCCCTCCCACTTCTCTCTCATTTTCCCTACCTCTCTGCTCGTTCGTTCGGGGGTCTCCTCGCTCATCCATTCTCTCCAAAACAGTGCCATCAGTCCGATTTATCGCGAACAAGCCCTCAAGGCATCGATCACGTTTCTGAAAGCAGGAAAATTGGACCTTGCCAATCGAGCGACGTATGTTGCGACGAAAGTCGCGGCGTTCTCCTGGGTTGCGCATACGACGGATGTCCCCAAACTGCGTGGTTGGTTGAAAGAGGCCAACTTGGTGCAAACGCTCACGGGGAAAAAACAAGGTTAGAAATCCCCCCTTTCCACCCCATAATTGCTCTTCTCCTTTCATCGTCAGAGAATTACCGTTACTCATTGATGACTAACTTCTTTATGATCGTTTTTAGTGGTCGAGGTCGCAGTGTATAACCTGCCTGACCGTGATTGCTCTGCTAAATCGGTGAGAGTGCTTCCTTGGACTACATGCGTATGCGTGCTGTTACGTTACTCAATCCATTGCTATCGCTTTACATGTGTGTCCTTAGTCTGCTGGCGAACTCTCATACGCGGATGGAGGTACGTGTCTCGTCTCGAATCTGTACACCCGTATCGATCCTATCTATTGACGAGACTCCTACCTGCAGGAGAGGAAAAATATAAAAAGTTTATCCAGGACGTGGTGGCCGAGATCAAAAAGTATCCCAACCTTCGAGTCGGTAAGTCGGTCTAAATGCATTTATTTTGCCTCACTCATGAGTCTTCCTATTTACAGTGATTGGTCTTGAGGCGGACAGCATCGGAAATCTCGTTACGAATCTCTCGGTTCCGAAGTGCGGTGATAACGCGGAGGGACAAAAGGTTCGGAAATCACCCTCCATTTGGTGGCGGTGACTACGCGGCGTATATACAAATATGTCTGACGTCCCTTTTTTTCTTTGTATAGCGGTCCCTGGCCTATGCGATTGCTGCGTTGCAATTGCCAAATGTGGCCATCTATCTCGATGGCGCTCACGCAGGGTGGCTTGGGTATGTCGTTTTCTCTTCCTCTTGTGAATCGCCACGATTGCTCGTTCGTACGGTACAGTACTGACTGTTCTCCCCTAGATGGGAAGGGGTAAATGATATTCACTTGTCTTCATAAGGGGACCCCTCATCGTTGACCCACCTTTTTCATCTTTTCCTTTTCCTGCAGAATATCGAGGCAACTGCGGAACTTATGGGCGAACTTGTCAAGAAGGCCAAAGCCATCAACCCAAAGGCGGCAGTCCGCGGTGTCGCTACGAATGTCAGGTAAGAGCAGCTCCATCTCCACTTTTTGGTATTCATCTTGGCGCTCACTCCCACATTTTTTTGAAGCAACTATAATGGACTCGGAAACCAGCCCCAGATGGGGTACGACGATTTGATCTACGTGAGGAACCTGCAGCCACTGCTTGTTGCGGAGGGGATCGACGCGCACTTTATTGTCGACCAAGGACGGAGCGGGAACCAAAACTATACGCGCTCTGGATTGGATTGGTGTAACAACAAGGTACGTACGACCTCCACTCGTCCCTCGTTTTCTGGTCTAAAGGAGACGATGTGGTTAATCTCTCTCTCTCTCCCCCTCTCAGAACGCCGGATTCGGTACGCTTCCGACGACGAAGACGCCTGACCCGTTCATCGATGCAATTGTTTGGGCCAAGCCTGGAGGTGAGAGAGTCTTTCCTTTTGATCCTGGACGCATGAATGGTTCTAATGGGCGTTTGATATACAGGACAATCAGACGGTACGAGTGACCGGGCTGCCGTCCGATTCGACGAAGCATGTGCGAGCGAGACGTCGTTGCAACCAGCACCTGAAGGAGGTAAAATACTATTTATTACGACATTTGGAAACAAGACCCTCCGCATGCTAATTGCTCACGATAGGATCATGGTTCCAAGCTTACTTTGAACAACTCTTGGTCAAGGCGAATCCGAAGATCCCCAAGATCCTCTAGCTATCCTAAACCACACTCGTTTCGCCTGTTTTCCGAGCGTGCTATTCTTGAGCAATACACTCGTTTTTTTTCTGCTCGGATATATTATCGACCCTTACAGTTTATTGGTCGGAAATATGAATTCTTCAGTAAGAGACTATCAGCGAATACAACTCGAATACAAACAATGCGACCTTGTCGATTATCATATATTCGCTACCAGATAAGGAGAGCCGTGATTAGGTACAAAAAACTAACCATCCGAGATATACAGTTAGTCGGTTCCACACCCCAACATTTCGTTGCAGTCGACATCTAACGCTTAAAAACATAATAGTGTTATCGTTATCATGAAAGGATTAGTTGTTTCCTTGTCTCTATGCATCTTGTTTTGCTTCCTTCTTCCTTCGTCGTCTCGGGTTCAGACACGTGAGTCACGAACGTTGACCATCGTGCTCGATCCACCCTCCCATTCCTTCGGTTCCACAACCTCCTTCTCATTCTGGTGAGCGATATTACTATTGGCATTGACATTGGTGTTGGCGGTGGTGTTGACGTTGGCGGTGGTATTGGTATTTGTATCGGTTACGATATCAGCGTGTTGGCCCGGTTTGCGATTGAGACGTTCTTCTGGGATTTCCGAGAGGAAACAGCAGAGGAAGAACGCGATCACCAACCAGGGGAGCAAACTCCAAAACGCCCACCGCAAGCCATCTCTAAACGCCTGCGTGGCCACCTCCTTCAATCGATCCGGCAA
>WSTO01000381.1:0-14089 GCA_019627685.1 Serendipita sp. 399 | reverse complement strand
TTTTAATCACTATTGGATATTTGGTTATGGCGGACATCGCTCCTTACAACACTCTCAACGCCCGTACGCCCCTATAATGGACATCTTCCCTATCCCGTCTCCTCATTTATCTCCCTATCCTTCTGGTGAAATGTACCCACCTATCCTCTCTTTGACCCCGCATGTAAACCCAGTCCTTTCATGCCCCTCTTTGCCTCTCCCCTTCTGGAACTGGAGCTCACTCTCGCCACACGCCTCGTTTTATCATACACATTCCATCCTACCCGGTAATAGACCGTTTCACTCGTTTATATCTGTCGCTCGTTTTGCTCGACCATCTCCCCTCCTGATCGATGTCGTGTGCCCCTCACCCAGCTCCTGCCTGCCTGCTATACTATAACAATGCCGTTGTACATCCCATTCACAAAGTAACAAGATTCGCGTTTACTGATTTTGGTCTAATGGCTGTTTGGATTGTCTGATGAGTCTTCCGGACTGGGAGCAAGATCGGATCTCTTGATGTTGTCTGATCTACTCCTGACTGTGAATCTCCAAAATTGATATTGTTGGCGTCGTGTTGTCCCAGTTATGACAGACTGCGGGGGCTCTAGATTCCGTTGTCAGTCCGGATCGCGGAAGCGGAGTGGCTCATATGACGTCGTCTCAACAGGCGCTGGCCCCCTATAAAAGACCGCATGACCCACTCATGCGACCTTTCAGAAACGCATCTTGATCCTCTACCACATCCACGAAACCTCTTATTTGTTTTTTTTGCATCTTGTTACCGTTGAACGCAACCATGACGAAATCCGTGTCCAAACTCATCTACAAGCCTGATTCCCAATCCACCGACGAATACATCATGTTTGTCAACCCCCCAGAGGTATGTTGTCCTTTCGTCATTCTCCTTGCTCGATGTTTGTGTATTGATGGATGTGGCCGATGTAAACTAGTTCGAAAAGTACTCCAACGGCGGTGAGTTGTGGCCCATCTAGGTCGTGGTTGGTATACTGATATACCTATCCGGTTGATATAGACAAATCGTGTGTATTCTTCTATTTACCTCCTGGAGTTTGATCTGACCATCGGTCAAATAGCGTCCCAATCGTCGAGATTGTTGACTGTGAGTTTCGCTGCACGTTCACAGATTCCCCCTTTGTCACACACACACATCTTTCAAGCAAACAATTCCTAACACCTTGTTTGTTTGAGCAGCCTACGACGTCTTCTTTTCTACTCAAGGCAACCAAGGCAAGCTCGGTAAAGCCTCGAATCAACAACTCGAATCTGTCTTCGGAACCAAAAACGACGCGGATATAGCCGAATTCATGCTCAAGAATGGTGTAATGCAACACGCAGAGCGAATCGGTGCTAACGAAACTGCTCATCTTAATCTGGCTCGGTGAGCAAAGCATATTATACCCTCAGCCGTCACGTTATCTCATATTTCTGCTTCGTAGCGGTTCGGGAAATGTCGAGAGTCGATGGAACTAGTAAACCGATGTAGTATATTGAACAAAGGAAGAAGTTAAATACTGCTCGTACGACGATGATCACCTCATGAATCGCTTCAAATGTTCCGGTTTCTCACTTCATAAGCCAGCTTCGCGGTCTTTGGATACTTTGTCAAGATCCTTGTGAACAACTGCCTCGCATGTGTCGGATTGTCAACGACGTCGCGCATCGATGCATCAAAGCTATCCTCTCCTTGAACGGGGAGGATCACGTCCCCATTCTCGAGACTAAGAATCACTTCGCCGAGGACTTGAACGACCCGCTTGTGAGGTCTCCAAGCCGTCCACGGTCCAGTCAACGTGTGCAGGATTCTCAATTCATGAGCGAATCCCGTACGGTCTGTCGTCTCCCCTTTCTCTTGCGTATGTGCATGACTCGCAAGAAGAGGTTCGAGAATCGGCCGCACTTCATCAGAAGAAAAGACGTTCATTTTCCCGACCCGTCGACTCCATCGAGACTCGATGTCGATCATGCCACGACGGCCCTCGTCTTGCGCGTAATACAACGCACGATAGCTCGCATCACCGTAGGGGAGAATCACCTCCTCCACCACTTCAAACGCTCTTTCTACTTCTCCGGCCCGTACGAGCGCGACGACGAGATGGTTCCAGTTGTGAGAGTCAAACGTGAATCCAGAGTTTCGAAGGTGGGACCATTCCCTCGCG
The DNA here is from genome assembly GCA_019627685.1 of Serendipita sp. 399. Lineage (NCBI taxonomy): Eukaryota > Fungi > Basidiomycota > Agaricomycetes > Sebacinales > Serendipitaceae > Serendipita > Serendipita sp. 399. The sequence continues at coordinate 11,930 of WSTO01000381.1, read as the reverse complement.
AGTGCGTCGTGGCGTCCGGCAGCGGATAACGAGTCCATCAAGATGGAAAATGGGAAACAGAGAAGGGTCTTGCGTTGATTGGACACCCTGATTCCTTCAAGGGAGTCTCCCGTTGCTTGACCCTGTTTGCTGTCGTTGCCGTCGTCTCCGTTCAGGCTCTCTTCCTCGAGCTCAGAAGGAGCACCCATAGAACGGAACAGCTGCTCTTCTGTATCCGCCTCCTCTTGTAACACTCGCTTTGCAACCATGATCACCCGCTTCCATGTCTCCACGACCATATCGACCTCTCCCGCCTTCCTATACGCGTCCATGAGCAACGTCAAGCCGGATATAGACACATCCCCCCCAATCTCCACCATCTGCTCCCATAACGCCTCGACCTGGCTCAAATCCTTCCTGTTCCCGTATGCATCCAACAATGGCGCAAATACCATCTCCGCCGGCCGTGAACCAGTCGCTCTCTGGGGTCCGATTCCCGGTATTGTCATGGCTGTCGTCATTGGATATTTCCGTGACCTTTCCATAGGAGGAGCAGGAGCAGGAGGCTCTGCGGTCTTCCGAGCCAATCGAGTGAGGAATTCGCTGGCGGCGACGAGGTTTTCGTCCCCCGTCGTCGTCGACTCCGACGCACGACGCTGCTTGACAAACGATTTGACGATGAGAGCATAGGTGAACGGTGTAGGTTTGAGCCCCCTCGCCACAATCTCCTTCCATACTCTCTCCGCACCCTCTATGTCTCTCGAACGGAGATAGCCGGACATGAGATGAGTGAGTGCGAATATGGGTCGGTAGTCGATTCGGCGCTGTGTTGTTCCCTTCTCCACTCGATCCTCCTCCTCCTTAGACAGAGAACGAGTGTCAGAATCCTGTACACTCGCGATTCCTCTCCTTTGCTCCTCTCGGTCGAGCAATGTGAAGTATTCCATAGCCTCTGTCATCATACGCGCGTCACTGGCTGCAATGACCATGAGAGTCATGGTAAGCGCATCGGGCTCAACGGAAAAGTGCGGATTCTCCGTCATTCGAGAGAAGACCCTTTGGACCACCCCGAATGGTGCACCCAGGGAGACATGTGCCTGTAAGATGATGTTGAACAAAGCCGTCATACTTCGAGCTTGCACTGCTGGATCCGTCGTGCCCCAAAACACCGCATTTCTATCCCCCGGTCGCGCAACTTCGCCAAACCAGGTCATCAGGGGAGAAGTGGGCAGTTGCTTGTCCAGATTCTGCCAGATATGGACGACACGACTCCATTGACCGGCATGGGCGTGCACTCGCAGGAGCTTCGTCACGCTCGCAAAGTTGGGGATAATCCCACCTTTGACGACACCGTTCTCCCAGAGTCTGTCGGCGTTTTCGGGATCGTGTCGCTGGATCATGAGATCCATGAGAATGTTGAACAGCGATGGGCTCATCGGCTCAGGTTGCTCCTGGTCAGATGCCATCTGTGTGCTCTTCGTTCTCTTCGCTCTCTCACGACGTTCGATCGCATTCATGTGCTGTAGGATACGCGCTACTGCATGTGCATTTCCTGCTAGGGAAAACGCACGTAACGCGACATCCCAAGGTATCTTATCGGGGGGATATCCATCATTCAACATCCGTTCAATCCAAAAGTTGACCTTGTCAATATCACCTCTCCTGGCAAAGGCATTCAGGATGATGGAATATTCCATCAGCTTTGGTCGCTGTGGTAAAATGACCTTTTCGAAAATCTCCTCTGCGTCGTCGATGCGATCTCCAAGGCTGTATCGATCAATGGCCGTGTCCGTATCCTGACTACTTTCCGTTGGAGCAGAGTTTGTGGTGGCTTTCGCATCTAGATGCCCACTATACACCCCGACTTCAGCTAGGGGTGTAGTCATGAGAGATGGGAGTTCAGAGGGTGATTGGAGATCGTATGAAGGAGCACGAAGATAGGCGCGCAACCAATTTCGGATATCTCGTCTTTGCAATGCATGTTCCGACTGGAGCGTTCCAATCAGATCTATCGCCTTCAGTACGTTTCCCGTCCGGGACGCCTGGGCTAATAGGGCAGCTGTACTGTAGGCACCGTAATCTAAATCGTTCTCGAGAAGGCGATTGTGCTTCTGGAGATGATAGTGGGACCGAAGCTCCTCCGCGAGTTCAATATTCCCAATACGGCTCGCTTCGTAACTACATCGAAGTAGGAGCTCGTTTGGAATAAAATACCCAGCGATCTTCATTGACCTGTGGATCCTAGGGAATGCTATCCTCAGGTCGGAGGTGGCAGATGAGACGGACGAGGTGTTTCGGAGGACTGATGAACGTGAACAACAGTAAGATAGGAGGATTGAGCCGAGGCGCTGGTGATCTTCTCCACTCCACGTGAGCTTGGAGGTGGAGGGATCATCTGAACTTGAGTCCATGAGGAGGTTATCGTACCACCCCGCGAGATCCTTGTTCTGGTCTAACCCTTCGAAGAGAACTTCCCGCAAAGCTGATACGTGCTTCCTGGAAGTGAAAGGCGATGAGAAGCCAGCACTCGATAGGAGGTACTCTTCTAGACCATGCCAAGTCCGTAATAAGGAGTGTATAGTCGCCTCGAGTCCCCTGTACTGCAGTGACATAATGGTGTAGATCCGGACGGTGAACAATAAAAGCCACCGGCTTGTGATCGGTATATTCATGCCGATTAAGTCTTGAAGACCTTGTTCCGCTTCGGAGAGTCTCCCGTGAAAAGTCGATAACTGCACTTTTACAAATGCGTAGGTCAACTCTTCGTCTTTGTAGTAATTGAGATCGGCCAGTTTTATTGTATTGAAAAGTCTCTGGGCCTTGATAACGAAATCAAGGGATGACACTTTCGACCATGGCTTCTCCACGTTGGAAGTCGACGCATCGAAGCTCTTGTCCTCAATAAATTGCCTGGACTCGGTTAAATGAACGGCAACGACGAGATAGGCAAGGCAAAGCTTGACTTTTCGCGAAGCATGGAGTTGCTCGTCTATGACTTTCTCTATAGCTAGCGTCTTGAGGACAGTGGACAGTGACCGCCCATACAGCTTCATATCGGTTTCACCTCGTAGAAGAGGATCCAACTTTTGTAACGCCGCCTCAATCGCTGTTCGCTCTCCAACTTTAGTAGGGCTCATAGACTTGATCGATTTTCCGCTATTCACATTTGTAGCCGGTGGAGATCCCCCTTTCTGCGATATATTTGACGCCCTTATGGTCGATATCGACAAAGGTCGGGATGATCCAGCCTGCGAGGAAGACGCAGCTTGAGGTTGGAGGCGTCTATGATGACCGGTCTGTCTGGAACGATTACATCGACGGTTTTCTGGATTTAAAATGGTTAGGTTTTATTCTGCACGCGATATGGACCATAACATACGAGCAAGACCTGAGGAAGAAAATGAGAGCACGCCTGGAGTCTTTTTGCCCGCCTTTTGTAACAACTTTAGAATGTTCCTTGTCCTAAATTCCCGCGGTATGTAAGATGGATCGAAAAAGTTTGCCTGCAAGGGAACATTCAACATGGTTGGAGACGCTTTTGGACATCTCGTTCGTCGTGTGCGCGTGGTTGTAGTTTGAAATAACGTTTGAAAAAATGATTTTGCATTGGAGCAGACGGCTTGGTTTGGTGAAATGAGATTGGTGCGAGCTTGCGATGTTAAAAAAGCGCAACGTAGGATTGCGGAATGGAGGTCTCTCGTCATAAAACGACCTGAAGAAATAAAAATTTAGGTGAGAGAGGTCTTTAGACTGTGACTGTGTCGTACCCTTCGATGGTGGTTGGTGTGCAAGGTCATGAATAAGAGCAAAGGGCCAGGTCGAGCCGCCTCGACGGGCGCCTCGACCGGACTATTACTTTGAACTTTTGCGAAGGCTGCATCAGCGATAGAGAGCTGGTGAAAACTATCTAAGAGGTCATTTGGGGATACATTCTGGGGTTGTTTAAAGCCATCGGTCAAGTAGGTCTGTTTCTTTGGGCACTGTGTTGAGTGGCTTGCAGTCGAGACTTGCTCGCCAAACTCAGGATATTCACAGGCATTCTATTTCTATCGCACCAATGCCTTCGATCGACGCGCCTCGTCATGAGTTTGTCGCGGTAGACGAGAGCACGCCAGACCTCTTGAAGCAGTGCATGGATGTGCGTATCGCTGGTAAGTCTTATTCTATACGCTTTTATCAGGTTGATATACTTATCCCTACATTGAACAGTCTTCGTGACAGAGCAGCAGTTTCCCCTGGACACAGAAATCGACAAGTGCAAGTGCCGATTGCTGCATTCCATCCCAAAACGCTAGATTATTTCTTCTAGATGACAAACCAGGCGTATCGACGCATGTTTTACTGCGACTGTCGCCATCACTCGAGCCTATTGGGACAATTCGTATCACTCACTTATCGCCGACCGAAAAGAAACTAGGCCGGCTTTGTGTTTTACAGCAATATCGAAATTTCAAATTTGGCAAAGACCTGGTACTCGCCGCTCATGACCACCTGCAAAGCACCGCGGGGAGAGTGGAATCGGCGGAGTCGGGTGAGCTCTCCGTAGTTTTACATTCCCAAATCTACGTCAAGGGGTTCTATGCAAAGTAAGCATGCGCTATGTCGTCCCTGGGGTGTTAGCTGACCTTAGCCATCATTCCGTTTGACAGATGCGGCTACGAGGAGGAGGTACGTTCGACCTAATCCATCGACATGGCCATTGTTGAATCAAAATCGTCACTCAAGGGGCCAGAATTCGACGAGGATGTGAGCACCCCTCCGCTTGTCGGGAACCTCCATCCAACCCTAACTAACCGCTCCGTGACAAAAGGGCGCTCCGCACCAGAAAATGGTTCGATATCTGATCAGGACGACATGAGGGGCCTCATGGCGGCTCTGTATCGCAGAAATCGAGGACGAAGCACCAATTCACAGAGAATCTGTATGTCTGATTTGATGGCCGTATCATAACGCCGGTCATCGCCTGTTCCGAGAATTCGAACGTAGGAAAATTGAGCATATAAGGTTTTCTCGTACCTCTTTCGATCACCAAGCACCCAGCGTTAGATCCTGGCGTCAGCCAAGTGGTGAAGACGGCACCTTCTCACTTCGGTTCCTTTCTCCTTTGGCTTTCTGACCTTGCTACTAATTCTTGGGATGGATCGGGGTGTGTATGACTTCTACGGTGCCCGAAAATGTGTTCTTGAGCTCGCTAATATCGTGGAAACGCATGCAGCTCCCAGTTATTTGTCACAGTCCAAAGCAGAGACGATTCTCTCAGAGGTCCGGCCCACGAAACTTAGGACAGAGACTTTAATATGTGTCAATGTATTTCTTGATGAGTTGCTTTGGCTCGTCCTCAGCACGGCACGCTCGTTTTCAACGGATCGTCTCAAGATAGGCCTCCTGAAAGTGCTACCAACTACGCTCGGGAAGGACGCACTCTTGGAGGCTGAACTTGAGCTAAAAGCTTATTGGGAGAAGACCGGTCTACATATACTCAAGGCACTCGAAAATGCGCCTACGCCAAGTACAACAGATTTCCCGCTGCAGGCAGCGTTCGAGGTGAATTTCAAGGCCAAGCTCATGTCCCAGCAACTCACATAACATATGTTCAGCTTCTTCGACACAAATGCGAGGCGTATAGCACCCTAGGCGACCTCGACGAGGACGCGGATGTCGAGGCTCGTCTTCAGGGTCGCATGGTTCAGGCTGCGTCTAATCCTCCAAATTCCAACGCGGTTGCACCAGCAGCTCTGTATCTAACGGCTGTACTCGAGTAAGTGCTGTTTTCTCTCGTGCGAAGGCCCGCGCGCTCAGATCTCTGTAATTTTCCCGACATTTCCAGGCATGTTTGCGAGTAAGTTCCCCATGTGGGCGTATACTGAACGGAATTCTCATGATAGATAGGCACGTCTTGGGAAATTTAGCGAGAGTAGTGGGACGCGATGCAAGCCGAGCCACAGCACAGGTGGGAGACCTGTACGTGGCATTATGCGAAGACGAAACAATCTACGGGCTATTCAAAACGATGAAAGGTCTGATCTTCTCGGTTGCTACGTTGATTAAGAAGGGTACGCTCATTGCCGTATTAAACCTTGCAGTTCACGAACAAATCGACCGTCAAAGCAAGAGCCCCCGACCCCGTCGAAGTAAATCGTTTACACGCGCCGACAACAGCTCTTCATCGCGTACGGCTTCCCCTCAGCCGCAACCCCAGGCAATGGAAAAAACGAGAAGTTCGGCTGAGACGAATGGGGGTCTATTGGCATCTGGGCATGCGCCTCAGTCCTCAGACAAGATGCGTGGTCTCAAAATGTTCAAGAACAGCAGCTTTGATGCCCAAACGGGGAAGGACCATCAACGAAGCATGTCTGTGATGAGCGATGCAACGAAAAGGACAATGCTAGCCTTTCAGAACGGTGAGACGGAGGTGTGTTTTATTCCCTTTTAATTAACGCGACTGGCGGCCGGTTAAACGCAAACGCTTACTTCGGTTTCCTTTGTTCTAGGGAGAGAATTCGATGCAAGATTTTGACGACCTGATGAGGTCTGGCACAACAATGAAGGTCTCACTCACTCCCGACCGCCTCAAGACTTTTGAGGTGCGACCCGTTCCCTGTGCCTGTGCCCGTGTTGAGCCGTTGTGCCGTTCCGCGCTGATCGCCCGATTTGGAATCTCCAGGTTTATAACAAGCAAAAGATAGCCAAGGCGTCGCGGCCCACTCCCACACCCTCTGCCAACACTGAACCCGCTCCTCCTTTCAAGTCTCTTCGACCCGTCGCAAGCTCAAAATCCATAGGTCGTTCGCTCGAACTTTCGGACGACAGAGAAAGCGCCAATCTTTCCAGCAAGCGCACACACAGCATTGCTACCCCCGCAGAGGCTGGAATCCGTGTTGGTCAAACTCGGCGTGGATCAGGCAGTAGCGGTAGTACACCCCCGTCGACGAATCCAACCTTACTTCGCAAAGCGTCTGCTGGAAACGGATTCTCTTCCGGACCATCGTCTTACACCCCCAACATTCCGACTCGTCGCACCACCGAACCAGCCGATATGTCTAACGGTATGCCCAAACGGAATCGACCTACAGGTCGTGCTCGCAACCGTGAGTCTCTGGACTTGGACGATATAATGGGTTTGGAAGATGAAATGGCGTTCGGCCCGCCACCCATGATGCCGAAAGCTGCGACCCCCGCTGCTACATCCTCTAGTACTCGTGATCTTATCGACTTTCTCTCTGAGGGCCCGCCGGAGACCCCCGACCTACCACCTCTTCAAACGAATCTCAACATGAACGACAAGGCTCCCAAATCTGCAAGCCGCCTACGAAGCATGTTCTCTAGGGGCACGAGACAATCCAACGACGGTCCTATTGCATCAGCTTCCGTATCAAACCTGCAAGCGCGCCCAATGAACGGATCATCATCACTAGGGCGCTCCAATTCTAATCTGAAGAAGCAACGGTCTGCTGGCAATCTAGAGGCTTCTAGGCAGCCAGCCCAGCCACTTCCACCAGTTGAATATCCTCGACCACCTCAATTTGTACGTTCGTCGGCTCCTCCGTCTCCAACGCATTCGTCGCCAGCCATCCCGCAAACCTCTTCCCCGGCTGAGCCTAACCAGGCAAATATGCAGCCTGAACGTTCTCGTCATATCTCTGTGACCCGCAAAGCTGCCCCTGTATGGGATGCACAGAGCCAAAGTCTACCGGTACCTTCGCCGACGCTTTCTCCTCGGTCCCCTTCAGACAACAAACCGCCACCCCCAAGTCCAAAGGCGTCTTTACCGTCCACATCGATCCCGCCGACGAATGGATACCCTGTACAACTCAATGTCTCGAACATCCCTTCAGAAGCGACCGGACCACCAGCTTCTCCTCTAACGCCCTCGAAGCGTTCTGGATTGATGCCAACGCCCAGGAGTGCAGGAATTCCGAACCTACCGGCAGCCAAGGCTGTCGATATAATGGACATGAGAAAGAAGTTGGCCAGAGCTACAAGTGTTCCCGAGGCCCGACTACTCGTGGACATGTTCCTGGCACAGTGGGGCTTCCCCGCCGAACGACTTGCAGAAAGTGATAGTGCTGCACCAGCATCGGTCGTTTTGAATGGCGGAGATAAGGACGATACTCAGGGTGTCAGCGTCGTGGAAATGTTGCTGGGTGAAGGAACAGAAGCGCCCCAGAGTCCACTGGAAGCAGAGGATGGACAGGGGCAAACACATAACCAGACGTCCTCGCCAACCGTCTCACACGAGCCAATGTCGGCGTCGTCTCTCTCGGCTTTCAAAATCACGTCCCCCGGTACGAAGGGCGTACGGGTCGATACTAAACAGTCTCCTTCCGCAGGGACTTCCCCTACTGGTTTATCTGCCAATTCGGGGACCATGTCGCATACGGCGATTCACCATCATCGCTACGGGAATGGTTCCCCCGTAATCGTAGGCTGATCGCGCGGACCACCAAATTTGGAACCAGCAGGATCTGTGATTCCTGTACTGTCGCTCATTTGATTAAATGTTGTGTGATGACCACTACGCCTTTTTCCCTTTTCTTGGTTCTCGGCGTGCTAGAACACCCCGCTTCTCGTCGACCATCCTCGTTCCCTTCTCGAAAATCGGGCTCCTACATTGCTGGAGGAATTACAAGCTATTGTACTAATCTCGTAACGCCCTAATGTGTTTCTGTGTTTTGCATACCCCACCAGTCGCCAGAGTGTCCCCCCTTGCTCTCTGGATGTACGTTTTGCGAGCAATATAATCGCAACTCTGTGTTTACTGTGCAAATTTCGATTCAGTTTTACCTTCTCAGTCGTTTAGTTAGCCATCCCTGAGAAATGTCAGGAGAGAAGAGTGATGATAAGACGCATGGCCTATGCATAGGGAGAATATCATACATAGACAGTCGGGTAGAAACAACTCCATACGAGCGAATCGCCAAATCTATCGAAGGACGCCCGTCAGAAGACCTACTCATCGTCCTCGTCCTCATCATCCTCTTGTGCAGCGCTCCTGCCAGCGTGGAACTTGGAAATCTTCGCTTCGATAGCCTCCTTTCTTTGAGCGTGTGTAAGACGACGTGTTTTGTGTGGCCTGCATTCGGTGGGCCAATCCTTTGTCTTGTCGGTCGGTTTGAAGACTGGATCCTCTCGGATGGCAGCATAGGCCTTCTTGTAGATCTCCTCGATATCTTCCGATCCAACACCATCCTCCAAGTATGACGAGAACTGTTTCTTGAACCTGACGAACGTGTGAGTGATCAAGATGACGGGGCCGACGGGATGGGATCAGGCGACCTACCGTTCGTCATCTTCCTCCTCTAGCGACTCCATGTATTCGGAAACGTGACCACCAAAGATGTACTTCTTCAACACTTCCGAATCGAGCTTCTTGCCCTCGGTGTCATAGCCAGGGAAACGTTTCTCCGAGTGCGGGATGAAGATTCCACCGTCGCTTGCACCTTTGAGGGCACCAAAGACTCTCGAACCGGTGCTGGTCTTCTTCAGCCCGACATCCAAAAAGGCCTTGAACGGCCGCGGGGCTTCATCGCCTTCCAACGCTTCTGTCATCGTGATCTCGCCTGTTGGCTCGCAAACACCCTCGTATTTGTCGGCAAGATTGAGTTTGGTGAGTGCCCGACGGGCTACGAGGAGACCGGTGGCGTATGCAGCAGTCCAGTTGGTGAGACCGTGATTGATGCCATAGCGTGGTAGCTCCTTTGAGGAAGCGGCAGCAAGAACGAAATCGCCTTGTATGCGAGCGTAGATGATCTGACAGATGATTTGCTTGTTGGTGATACGGACGACGAGACGGTATTTTGGGGCATTACTGAACGAAAAAGGCGCAGTCGTGTCGTTAGCTCTGATGAGGAAGCAAAGAGCGAAATAGGACGTGACAGAACGAGAACGAGTAGAGACGTACTATTTGGTTTTAGATTGACCGACCAGCCGCTTTCGCGCATAGTCTGGATCGAGTCAGGACTGTCGAAAGTATGTTGGACGATGAGGATGCTCACAATCTGTCTTTCCTTCTCGCCTGCGACGGTATTTGACCTGATACCGTGAAAAGTAGGCGTTCGACTTGACCACCTTAACGAAGGGCTAGAGAGCGGAATGAGCAGGGTCCCATCGAAGACGAGTTGGAGGGTTGGGTACTAACCATCTGGAACCAGAAGAAGCTTAGCGATTATTCCACTGTTATTCGATAGTAAACGACTTGCCTTTGAAAGGGAAAGGGGTTGGTAGTTTGGATGGTGGAGGCCAAACACTTGCCAAACAACCGTCCCAGGTTGGCGGCCGCACAACTTGGACTCTTCCTCACTTGGGCCCGCAATCATGGCGAAGAACCCATTCTACCCTGTGGCCGGCGGCTCATCAAAGGCGTCTGCAAACCAGTATTCTTCAAATCCTTTTGCGGTCGCCCAGCCATCTGCGGGCTTCCAACTGCCTGCCAACGTCCACGAGTATGATATCGGCATGTACGAGCAGGCAAGCGCCTATGTCCCAGGCGCTGCCATAGTACAACGAGGCGCAGGAGCTGGAACCTCTACGCATCTTGCTGCCGGAGGGAAAGGGCGCGGAAAAAAGACGACGGTTGTGCGGCGTGGCGGAGGAAAGACTTGGGAAGATTCAACGCTCCTCGAATGGGATCCTCGTGAGTTCTTTTGTCACTTACTATCCTTCCACGTGAGATTGTGCTAACATTTCCTACAGAGTGGTTCAGGTTGTTCGTTGGCGATGTCAGCAACGACGTATCTGACAACGTGCTGGCTGAAGCATTCAACAAATATCCTTCGTTCACTAAAGCAAAAGTGATTCGAGATAAGTTGAGCGACAAGGTATGTTATGTACCCGTGCTGGTATCAACTGCTGACCCGACCTCAAAGGCCAAATTCGGTTTCGTTGCATTCTCAGATCCAGAAGACTTTTTGAAGGCATGGAAAGAGATGGATGGTGCGTGTTCGCGTGACTGAATAGCTCGTATCCTGACCTGTCCATAGGTAAATACGTAGGCAATCGCCCGATCCGCCTCAAAAAGGCGGACTCTAATGTGCGCGCCGTTGACCTTGGCAAGCACAAGCAACGCGCATTGCAGAAGGAGATCAAAGCGACTAACCGCCTCAAGCCCTATTAGTTCAGGTTCAGCACTCGTAATGAATCGCCGGTCATAAGACCTTAGACCTATGATTATCCAGGTACATCAGCTCTTTGTTGTTTATCGCCAGATTTAATCAACATCGTTACTATTAGCTTCTTCGGTCGTCGTTGCCTCCGGATTGGTGACTTTGCTTGATGGATTCCGCTTCCCTTCCGTAGTGAGGTCCTCTCCGAACAGGCGCAAGCTGAGGGCGCTACATAGGCGTCAGAAAGCCAAATTTCTGCGACATGGCACGGAAGACATACCTTTTTGCTCGCTTGTCCAGCATGAGACTCAGCGAGATATTCGACTTCCAGATCGGAAAGATCAATGGATGAGCCAGACTGATGGATTTTGTGTCAGTAAATGACTTCGTGGATCTCTTTGCACTACCTTGACCCTCCCAAGAGCTCTGCATCGCTCGGATTAGGATCTATTTGGAGGATCTGATGCCCGAAGTCTGGCCCCAACCGCAAATTTAAAACAATGCTTTCCAGCTGAAGATACATCACTGACCGCTTTTTTCTAGCACCTCACGGCAAGGGCTAGGAAACTCTCTTGACAACGGGTAGGCGCGTTCAATCAACACTTTTAGGGTTGCGACGTCCCCATGGATGACGTCCTCTAGCTTCATGAATGGAAGGACGATCGGTACTGCATCGTGAACGACTCGATACTTTTGGACCACTGGCCCATGCAACGTATCCACACCCTGCGCCTGTTTCTGTGCTGCTGCTGCCGCCTTTGCACCGCCGTCTTGCCGAATGGCTAGTTTAACGCCCGCACTGATCAGTCTCAGCCGCGAAGGTTCGTTATTCGTCAAAAGTGCCTTTAC
>WSTO01000379.1:0-14100 GCA_019627685.1 Serendipita sp. 399 | reverse complement strand
GACAGGTAGTGGTGGTGGTGGTGGCGATGGATAGATTGCACTTGTAGGCGGGGCGGTTTGGCCATTCGGGGGTGGTGGTCGGTTGCCGTTGAGCGACAAGGGGAAGCCAGAGAACCGAGTCTTTGCAATCGAAAGACGGCGGTGGGGGTTATTCGCCGCGTCATGGGCAATAAAGGGGTCCAATCGAGCCTCAATTGTCGGTGATGATGTTGGGCTTGGCAGATCCCTGGACACCACGCCAACTGGCACATTCGGCTCGGAATGGTGATATCGGATGCTTTGACCTCGTTGCTGTTGCTGTTGTTGGTCGTTTCCCTTTCTTCTTCTTCTCCATAAGAACCAGTAGATGAGGAAAGCGAAAAGGCCGAGGACTAGAATGCCACCCACAATGATCCCAGCGATGGCACCCCCTGGAATGATAATGCTCGGTGGAGGGAGAGGTACGTCACTAGAGGGTGAAGGCGAGTCGCTAGAAGTGGCGGATTGGCTACCAACGACCCCCCTCAGCGCAGTCTGCCTCCCATCCTCTGTGCCATAGACGAAATAATCCAGCCACCAACTCGGATTGCGGTCCCCCAATGCAACGACCTTTACCGTATGTGGTCCGGACGGTAACCCGTTCCAGACTACCAATGGCAAATGGTTCCTCCACGTAAAGTTTCCGCCCGTCGAGTAGTAGCTGACCTGTTGTCGTTGGCTTATTCCTTCGTCAAGAATCAATTCGGCCAATGGAACAGCAGTTACGTCTGCATTATTGATTCGTGCGTACACAGCAATGCTCGTCCCAGAGAACGACAACGTTGCAGTACCGTTGACTCCTTTCGGGGAGTGATGATCCGTCTGGGCGTAATCCCAAGGTTGGGATCCACCCACCCAGTCTCCTTCATACGTGATACTCTCATCTACATCATCCACAACCGTAAAAGCCCCTCCTCCAAGACCATTGTCTTCATCCTCGACACCCTCGACGGTGAAATAGTCGAATATGAACGGGCTCTTCGAAGTGACGTTGGAGGCTGTGATCAAAATAGTGTGATCTCCATAGGGTAATTCGGCTGAGCGGAAAAGCGGGACATGGGAATATGTCTCGTTTGCATTTGCGTATGGAACCTCCTCAGTCTCGTTGAAGATTGCTCGTGGACCATCATCGATATTGTAAATCGAGAGTGGAATCCCGTATTTGCCTGGTTGGTCGATGGTGCCGTGGACGGTGATGCGGGTTCCTGCGGGGAGACATGAGTTCCCAATGCTAAACTATGTTTGTACGGGGGAATTCTAATGGAACACGTTTCGGATAATCGAATATTGACGGGAGGAATAACCGTGGGAAACAAAAGGAGGCAGGCCAAAGGAAACGCCATGGATTACCAAGTTATGCCAGCAGACACTCACCTCGAAATGAGAACGCGATGTTGCTTCCGTTGGTCTTCGTGAAGTGATACGTAGAGTTATATTCGTTTGTCCAATGTTCGTACACGTCTTCGTACGCCTTCCATCTCGCGTCTTCAGTGCCACCATAGACGATAGCAGGATGTGTATCGTCTATAATCGAAGTCTTGGGCATTCTTCTAGCATCCACCCCCCTGCGAACAAGTTTCGGTGGCTTTTTCTAGCGAGTCTTCGATACCAAGGCGCTGCCGCACTGCAGAAACCACAGCTTTGCTTTGTTCGTTCGCTCGTCCGCGACTGCAGGATCCAAGATGCAACTGCCACCATACAAGAAAATTCATAAATAACAATCAATGATTCGGTGGTTACACCGCCCAATTGAAATGGGGCCCGCACTTGAACAGGGTCGTGGAAGCAATTGAAAACGCACCTTTTACGGGGGATTCGTCTGAGCACCCACGAATCAAAGTCGGGAGACAATGATCGTTCTTTCAAGCTGCTACCGGCTCCCATCGTTAGTGCTGACAAGATTTGCCGCGCGTCGGTCGAGTTCAAGGTGCGCGCTCGTATTTGCCCACAATCGCCCCAAATGATTGATGAAAAGGGAGCCTTATTCCGATGAGTCAAGACAGTCACAAAAGGTACATAGCGCGCTCACTCACTTGCATCCATCATGTACGCAACACGGTGTTCTACTCAGTTTGATATGCAGTATAGAACCAGGTTTGAGTAGTCGTGGATCCATCTAATACGTCCCTAGTAGGGTAATGGGAATTGGACTAGTAGCCACAAGTGATCGACTATAACCTTGGAGGGGGTTGAGTGGGAGATTTCGAGGTACTGTTTGCATATAGGACGAGGTTTATACGTACCGCCGTGTGTGGGGGATCTTCATAGGCGTGCCCCCATGCGTCAAGTATCACGTCACATCCTGTTGAAGACAGCAGACGAACTCGATACACCGCTTCCAACAACGACAACGTTAATTCATGTTTCATCCCATGAGTGAGCGGCGTGAGGAAGGAACACCATTGGTATTTCACTCTCACTCTCACTCTCACTCTCCCGAATCCTAGTATTTCACACCACTATTTTGAAGAGCTCGCTTTCATTCATTAGCGAGTACCGAATACTTCTTCTATCGCGTATCTTGTCTCTTCTGATGCCTGTTAGCCCACGTCATGCTAGGCCAGCCCGTCCTTGAATCGGAACTGGATTACGATGTTGAAGTATTGGTTTCCAAACAAAGGAAACGATGTACATTTGAGAGAGGAGAGCTGGTTCTCTCACTGCTCAGCACCAAAATCACATGGGAGCGAACGGCGTTGGGCTGAAAGTGGCTGGGTCCAAGCGAACGCCAAAAACCACAGACGGAGAGGCGGGCAAGAACGGGCGCGCCCACATGAAAAAAAAAGGCAACTCTTGGACACGACGACGACGACACCTAATTCGAATCAGACACGAAAACTCCAGCAAACGTTTACGTACGAAGGACGAGACGGCTAAGCTCAAGCTCGTTCGCTCGCTAGCTTGGTGTATTGGGAACTCGCTGCTCGTCGGAGTTACTCACGCATACCTACCTAAATCCACTCTACATAGTTGGGCTACATGAACACAGTTCTCGTATGGAGACGTCGGGGAAGCAAGATGAAACGCTGTGAAAAGAGGTACAGTAGACCGGATTCCCCTCGCAACAAAATGCTGTCGTATCGCCTTGAGTGGGTGTGTGGGTGTGCAACGATCAACATCGAGTTCGAGTTCATTCGACCATCGACGACAGCGGCGACAACTAATTGAACCCCCTTTGCGATGCTCTAGTGTTTATGGGTCCTGAATAAACCTCAACATAGATAGATGGGCTGTAAACAGCAGCGTCTATCCAGAAATTTCAGCGACCCTTTTGCGAAAGGCGAAATGGGTGGCAGTGAACGGGAGGCTGGACTCCGCCATGGACGGAGCGACACGGTCAAAGGCTGTGGGAATCGCCTCTCTCGTATGATATCTCCCTTCGCTCTCTTCAACGCATCGCAGCCGACAAAACAGGCAAAACCACATCTCGAAGACGTTGGAATATGTACGTTGATTGGGGATTTCCCACACACGCGACCCAAAAAAAGGGACTCACTTCCAGTTTTTCGGGGCGGTGGTGGTGGGTATTTGTTTGTTTGCTTTTTCAACCACAGAAACTGCGCCTCTTTTCTTCCTCCCCTCCCTCATCCCCCTCTGATTCGTCCCTCCCTCAACCTCTCTCTCACTCACTCTCTGTATAGGCTAGGGTTTTACCTGGACTGTAACCGCACCGCACCTCAAAGAGAATCTGGTTCGCCCAACTAGGGAAATAGGAGAAATAGGAGAGCAGAACAAAGCAGAGCAGAGCAGAGCAGAGCAGTGAACAAGGATGCCTCGCTATGCGATTATCGACGATACAGACCCACTCATCACATACACCGGCAACTGGCAAATCCTCACAAAGCCCATCGACCCTCTCACACCAGAGTACAACGGTACAGTCCATGCCACAAACGATCCAAATGCGACCATGAGCATCAACTTTTGGGGTACGTCTCTTCTTTCTTCTCTTCAACGAAAACAAAAACTCCGTCGGAGCGCCATCTGACTAACCCAACAAACGCTCGTCTTTCATGTCTTCTTTGTGATCGATTATGCACCAATCACATCTAATCACATCTCATCCCTTTGTTCTGGACCATTAGGCACGGTCATCAACGGCTATGGAACGCTGGACAGACCCGCCCTCAAAGGCATCCCCTCCACAACATGGCAACTCGACTCCATCGACCCCGTCAACTTTAACCAATCCGGGACAACCCAACTCGACGACCATACCATCGTGACCTCACACATGAACGTCTACCACTCTGGCAAGTTCGCCGACGGCCAACACACCTTGAAGATGAAAGTCAACGAAATGCTACCCAATAGTCAAACGGGGGAGAAACCGATGTTTTATTTTGATTTTTTCGCGATTTTGGCGGGCGATCCGATCTATGTCGAAAACGTCTTGTTGGACAATGGATCCCAGTTTGAGTATGGGGGTAGTTGGACGACGAATAATGCTACGGGTTCTTATCGAGAATCCCTGCAGAGGACACCATCGGATGGTGGTGTGGCCGTTGTTGGGTTTCATGGTGAGTGGATGGTCTTCCCTGGCTTCGTTTTTGTTTCTACTGTCCGCTGATCAACTTCTCTCATGTTTCCTTTCCTCTCCTCTTCTTCATTTTATTTTCTTTCTCTTTTCTTTATTCCGCCACCCGCCCTCCAGGCACGGAGATAACGGTGTATGGGACCCTGAACGGAACGTATGATCCAAACGTGACGTTGGCCTACTTTTCCATCAACGAAGGGCCTCAATACGCTGTGTATTTACCCAACATCACCAACAGTGCCCCCTCGACACCCCCAAACCTCTCAAACGTCTCCTTATCGCCGACGCCGATCACGCTCGAGGAGCCGCTGTGGCATCAGAAGATTTGGTCGACGAAGGGGCTGAAGAATATCGGCGAGTTTCAGCATACGATTACGATTTCGATTCCGGCGCAGACTCCCGGCGGCGGTTCAGGGGCGACGCCTACGCCGACGCCAACGCCGACGAGCACTGGAGCTGGTGCTGGGGTGGGGGCGCCGCTCACGAATGCGTGGCTCTTTGATTATGTAGTCTATGGGCCTTCGTCTGCCGTGGGCGCCCCCACGCCGGTGTTGTTCACGACGGCGAGTCCGTCTGCGACGGTGATCATTATTAACAATTCGGGTGCGGAGTCGAGAAAGGCTGGTGCGATTGCGGGGGGTGTGATTGGTGGGTTGTTCTTCGTTGCGCTGTTGGTGGGAGTGCTGTTGTGGAGAGTGAGGAGGAAGAGGCAGAAGACGAAAGCGGAGAGGGCGGCGAAGGAGTATTCGTATGATCAGAGGGATCAGCAGCAGCGTCAGCAGGGACAGGGACAGGGGCAGCAGGATGGAAATGCTTCGACTCCGGGTGCTGGGTTTGTAGCGGGGATTGCGACATTGATACCGAGGAGGAAGGATGAAAAGGGGAGGTATCGACCGGAAGATCCGCCTGTGGTACGAGAGGAAGAAGGAAGGGCTGCTGGTGGTGGTGGTGGTGCGAGAAGACACCAACGACGACGACGGCATGAAGAGGTAGCGGAAGGCGAAGTGTTGGATATCAGTGCGCCCTCTCCTTCTGGCGACACCACTCTTGCCGTTATTGCCGCGAATGATCACAACGACAACAGCAACAACAATAATACAAACATTAACAAGAGTAGAGTGGGAGGACTGGAGCTTCGGATTCCGGCAGGGAGATCGGCTACTTCAGGGGATGGGGAGACGTCGACGGTGATGACCTATTCGACCACGTTGGGCCCGCTCTCGCCCAATACGGCAGCGAGTGTCTATGATTATGCGAGGCCGCCGACAGGTACTACAGGCGCGAGGACGAGGCAGAGAGAGACGGATGGAGGCGTGCGGTTGGCGTCGGGAGATGAAGAGGAATTCGACGATACGTTGCCGCCTTCTTATGCGAGGTATTAAAACGCGGTCTGGGTGGTATGGAAAACGCAAAATGAATGGGTTGCATTGGGGCATTGGTCGGTTTCGTCAACAAACTCACACATCTCTCTCTCTCTCTCTCGCGTGCGCGTGTGCGCGCTTAATCATGGCTATCTTGTTATTATGATCGCTTCTGCATGCATCCGATCTCCTCCTTCATGGCTTCCATTCGCGTCGTTGTTCTAGTCCTCTTTTTTTTTTTTCTAGTTTGTCATTCGCTCTGTACACATTAGCCAAACCTTGGTGATTGGTAGTGGAAACAAAACGTAGATTTCAAACATGTGGATTTTCGGAAAAAAAGGGATTCGGTTCCGAGTTCAGGCGGAGTTTGAATAAAAACTCCGCAACCGGCCTCCCGACGGCTCGCTCACTCGCTTGTATCTTGAACCTTGCCAGCATCACCACCCGAATGGGAGGGCGCCTTGCAACTGGCACACACGACAACGGGCGACGGGGCATGCAACAGGCAAGGTGGTGCAGACGGCTGTTAAGTCCGTTTCAGGTTGAGTAGATCAATCCCTGGTTTTGATTCGGCTAAACTCCGTGTGTGTGAATTCGGCAGCGAGCGTGCGTGCGTACAGTTATAATTATAGCGTGGTGCTGGTCGGATCGGAGTGGCCAAGCAAGCGGAATCGAGACGACGAATGCGATGCGATGCACGCTGATGCCCATATGCATATACATATACAGATTGCATGCAATCCCAGCCCCCGCAATATCACGGTGACATGCCAATAACCTTTTGCATCAGACGCGGAACCAGTTTACTGTTTTTCGTTTTGGATTTTTTGTGTGCCAAGCTGCCCGTTGTGGTTCCCACGTAAATATCCCCCTTTGCCGGCCATCGCTCCTGCCTGCCGCTTCAAACGTCCTCCCGCTCCCTTCCTTTTAGTCTCTCTTGAACCCCGTCGCTACCAGGACTCTTTCCTCCAACTCGTCCAAACCAAAACACGCAGAAAGATACGCTCGTCGTAGTGGCCCACTATGGTGAAGACGGCCATCGTGGACGATATGGACCCCAACATTGTCTACGGGGGCGATGGATGGGTAGCCGCCAACCAAGTGTATTCGCCACAGACGAACGAGTTCAACTCTACGATGCATCATGCGTCTATTAACGGCCTAACGATTCGATACAACTTCAGAGGTGAGTAAAAGGAAGCTCTTCCCTCATCTTCCCCCTCGCTTCCATTGGTGGTGTATCATCACAAGTCCGACCTCCCCTCCGATACTCGGATTGCATACCTACCCTTTCTTCCTCTTCTTTCTTGTTGGATTCGCCTTCAACTAGTTTCTCTCTCTCCCACTTCTCCTCCCCACAAGTCTTGATTTCGTGTGCTTGGCGGAGCGCTTACCTTCCAACCTCTTCCTTTTGTAGGTACCGGTATCACCGTCTACGGAACGATCAGTCTCCCTTGCTGCAACGGCATGCCCTCCTCCACCTACTCCATCGACGGTGGCCCCGCCGTCCGCTTCAACTCTACCCGCGACGTGCCCTACCCAGACGTCAAAGTCAGCTACTCCCATCTCCCCTTTTATCGTTCCCCATCCCTACCCTACGGCGACCATTCGATCTTCATCACCGTGGACAATTTGAGCGACGAAGCCAAACGACGCTACTTTTTCGACTATTTTGCCGTGGAGGGTGTGCAGGATGAGGACAATGCACAAGGAAGTGGTGGAGATGGGCCAGGGTATGCAATTGTGGATGATCGAGACGCGAGAGTCACTTATTCGGGAGGGTGGACGCAGAGCGGGACGACCACCAATTATCTCGGGACGACGACGAGCAGTCCGAGTGGTCAGCGGGGTACCGCATCGTTTTCCTTTACGGGCACCTCCATCTCCGTGTACGCGCGCACGTTTGACAACTATGGAAAGGAGAATCTCGCGCAGTTTATTATCGATGCGGGGACGGATCATGAAGTCGTGGCGTATGGCCAACAATTTGCGACGACCGATCGGAGACATCATCCGCTGTTGATTATGGAGGGGTTGAGGGATGGTCCGCATACGATGCAAGTCGTTGCGTTGGGCGATCGGGTGCCGCAGTGGCATTTGGATTATTTTGTGTATGGGACGGCGGGCCGCACTGGAGGGTTGAAAGGTGCGACGATTGCTGGGTCGGGAACGAGTGGAGGAGGGCCGAGTACACCAGCAGGAGGAGGAGGAGGAGGAGGAGGAGGGACACTGGAGGATGATGTGAGCGTAGCGATGGTCACATCCAACGGCGTTGTTATCACTAGCACCCGTGCCATCACAAACTTGAATCCACCGGCGTTTACGTCGGATCCGTCGATTCCAATTGGTGGTGGTGGTTCTGGCTCCTCGTCGTCGTCGGGTTCTGCAGTCGTCGCGTCGACAAAGACGAATACGGCGGTGATTGCGGGCGCGACGATTGGTGGGGTCGCCCTGCTTTCGCTCTTTACGTTTTTGGTCATTTATATGACGCGCAGACGGGTGTTGATGCAGAGTCGGGGGAACAGTCGGCGAGCGTCGATCCTTGGTGACTCGTATTCGTATGGAAAAGATCAAGAAGGGGGAGGGGGAGGAGGAGGTGGTGGTGGTGATGAGAGCTATACGTTGGCGGAGAGCGGCCGAGGCGCGGATTCGACGAGGAGGAGCATGACGCCGTCGAGTCGACAACAACAGAATATTGCGGGAGTAGGCGTTCGTGCGACTGGTGGTGGTGGTGGTGATGGGAATCATGACCGCTACGAGGAAGATGCTGCGTTCGACCGAGAGGTGGCTCCTCCTGCCCAACATGTGCAGTTCCTCCAACAGCGCCCAGCACGACTCGCGCCGCCTCGGATTCTCGGCGAAAAGTCGTCAAGAGTCATGGGATTGTTTCAGTCTTCTCGACGACCCGTTTCGGGTGCGACGACGACGAATGTTTCGGAATCTGGGTTGGTGGAGTCGAATGATGGGGAGTCGTTGCATCCTGTCACGGAAGAATCAGAATCTGTCGTGCTGCAGAGTCCGACGCAGGCCCTGACCAGAGCACAAGGAGGAGGAGCAGCAGCAGCAGCAGGAGGGTTGACGAATGGAAGAAGAGCGCATGGAGTGGATAACTCGTCTTCTGCGTCTTCGTTTGTCCCCGGTGAGACGACGGATGGAGACAGCTTGAGGAATCTTACGCAGCGGCAGCGTGCTAGGATGCCCGCGTGGGTGACGACACCGAGTATGACGCCTAGTTTGCCAGAGAGTCATCATAGCGATGGAAGTGCAGGGGCTATTCCGAGTGCGCATGCGTCGACGGAAAAGTTATTATTATTGCAGCAGTCGCAACAACAGTTACTTCCACCCACCTCACTCCCACAACCAGCTACCCAACAGACACCCGCTCCTTATTCAATTCCCGTGCCGCCGCCACAGCAGCAGCAGCAGCAGCAACAGCAACAACAACAACGGACGCAAACGCAGTATTCGCACTTTACTCTCCAGGGGATGCCGTTCATCTTGCCACGGACGACGCGAGGGGACGAAGATGTCCCAGACACTGAGCGCGAGGTCGATGCTGGGATTCGATTGGACCCCTCACAGCTCAATTTCAGCCATCCCGATTTACTACCGCCTTCGTACTTTTCGACGACTTACCAGCGATGAAAACAACTCTCTCTCCTTTTTCCATCCCATCCCACTCTCATTGGTTAACTACTGACTCATAGTGCTACTTTATCACGTATTTTGTCTCTGTTCATATAGCTAGCTAGTACGTCTTATCTCATGTCCAATCGTGTTTCGTCCTTTTATTTTTGTGGTGGAATGTATTTGCTATATTCAAACTTGGAAGTGATACTTCTGGACGTTGTTGATTCTTTGTTGGGAGGATCTAAGCACATATCACGACCGTTCCAGCTCGAGAGTTTTCGACGAATAGCTGTACTTGGACCTGAACACCTCCAGCATTCTCGTCTGCTTGCGATGGAGGACGAATTGGACTATTCGTTTACTGCTATGGAAGGTCTCACGGGGCATTCTACGAGTGTAAGTATCCTCTGTACCCTGTGGAAATGGGTCTTCTCAACAGCAAACCAAACCAGTGTGTACTCCATGGCCCGAAAATTGCAAGAAAAGTTACCAATACCCATGTTTTCTTTCAAAATGAAATGGAATTAACAGTCTCAATTGGCTCGAACACTGTCGCCGGATAACACCTCCATACAAAAGAGTGGAATTGATTACCAGCTGAGGCTGGTCCTCGACAGCTTATTGGAACAGCAAGGATCAGATAAGACACGCTAGAGAGAACAATAGATGATCCGTACACGATAAACTCGGCCGATGATCCCAGATATCTCCAAATAGGTTTGGGAGAGGACCCGCTGTCCTCGACGACGATTACTACATTATACCACGCTCCTGCATCGTATATATTCGGGTGATATCTCAGTGGCGCTATCAGATCGACGGAGTGCTGGACTCTTGGACCACACCACGACATAACCCGGACGACATCGCGCTTGTTTACACTCGTGAACATACTATGCAGGTGTGTAGTATCGCAGATAGATGGCGAGTGACCTTATTGAAGCGCTCCTGTAGCAGTCTACTCAGCTAGATTTTGTCGATCAATTTGTATGTGATCCCTTGAGCAGATTGACCGGGTGTGTCTCATGATTTACAAACCAATTATGTCCACTGTCGACAACAGTGGGTACGTCAGATTTTCTCGGTGAGAGGACCAAGGCGTGGAGATCAATGACGGGGTTTATACCTCTTTCCTACGTATAGGATGTGAGTACCGCTCACTTGTAGAAGAAAAGGATATTATACTCATCGGCTCTTTCATTAGGCGGTGAGCGATGGCTCAGAACTTTGCAAAATGGATTGACGATTGCGTCTAACCATCGCTCGATCATCAGGAAGTGCGTGATCACTTGTACTGGTAGTCGATAATAATTCATTACTGACCGTCTCCGATCGTCATTCCGTCATCAGTCAGTGCGTACCTGATCGCTTGTAGCTATGATTAGGCTCGTTGATCGCATCTGACCCTCTACTATCAGTATGTGCGTGGTGACTCACAGTAGCTGCCAAGAATTTTCTTACCGTGTATGACTGTCACCCGTTCATTAGCAAGTATGTAGTTACCGATGTGCAGCAGACGAATTCTTTGCTGATTGCACCCAGGCTTCACTAGAAGTTGTGAAAGTACGTGGTCACCGATAGCAGCAAACGAAATCTTTACTTATCACATTCAATCTTCATTTGAGATCAGACTGTACGTGGTCATTTGCAACAAGAGCCGAGGAAATATCTGCTGATCACATACAATCCTAATATGGACACCATAAAGTACGTAACCATTTGCATTGGTGATCTTATTCTTTGCTGATCACATCCATTCCTCACTCGCACATCAGAAAGTACGTGGTCACCGAGGGCAGAAGATGAATTCTTTACCGATCGTATCCAATCCTCATTTGGACATCAGAAAGTGGGTGGTCATTTGCAGCAATAGCGGAGGTTTTCACTGATCGCATCCAATCCTCACTTGGATATCAGGTCGTACGTCGCGATTTGCCGTGATGCTCCGGTTCTTTGCTGATCGCATCCAATCCTAATGTGGACATCAGGGGGTATGTGGCTATTTGGAGTGATGATCTTGTTTTTGCTGATTGTATCCAATTTTCTCTTGCATATCAGATGGTACGTGGTCAATTGCACCGTGGTCGGGTTCTTGCTGATTGCTTCCAATCCTAACTTGGACACCAGAGGGTACGTGGCCATTTACAGTGGTGGTCTTGTTCTTCGCTGATTGCATCCAATGCTCACATGGACATCAGCCCGTAAGCCATCATTTGCCATGTTGGTCGAGTTATTTGTTAAATCGCATCCAATCCGCACTTGGACGTTAGGGGGTACGTAGTCGTTTGTCAGCTCATCTCCACTCTCTCATGCCCTCATCAGGAAGTGAGTGACTCTGTCAACATTCAAGGTCATTTTCTTGATTGTCGCTTGCCTCTCTTTATTAGTATGTGAGTCCTCCTCTCACTGTCAGCCTAATTTCCTAGCTCAATTTCCTTAGCGAGTGCGTCATATCATCCAAATATTCAAGAAATCATGGCATATCTGAACTGTTCGCCTCGTCACCCAGTCAAGCCTGCATCATGACGGTCAGTAGCTCTACCCATATCCATTAGGTATTCATCTGAATCAAGGGTTTACAAGACATAACGGCAGAAATTGGAAAATACATTCAAAATTACCTCCCCATTCGTCTTCTCCGCGTATCAGATATGACACTAGTGGGTCGAACCTTGCTCCAAGGCGAGGTCAATAAAGCATTAGGCGAACACCAACGCTCCTGCCTAAGCGAAGAATGCAACTACCTCGAGGATCTAAAAGAAGAACTACGATACTCAATTCTTTCTCATCGATGGGGTGATGGTGAAGTTGTCTTTCATCATTTTCAAACGCTTCATCAGCAGGTGGTTGGGATGCCAAATCCTCCTGGATTCAAGGGTAATCCGCCTCGCCCTGTTTCTTAACACCATACTCATCATAGCTTCAGATAAACTCCTCATGCTCCGCAATTACGTGCCTTCAGCGTCGGAGGCGGCTTCAGAATCCAGCCTCGTCAAACTGGCGCATTTTCTCAAAGTATCCGCTGAGAAGCAATGCAAGTTTGCTTGGATGGACACCATCTGCATCAACAAGGAGAGCAGCACCGAATTAGACGAGTCCATACGATCCATGTTCGCTTGGTACCGAGACTCGCATATTTGCATCGTGTATCTCAGCGAGACAAACTCTCGTTCCGACCTGAAGCAAGATCCTTGGTTCGGAAGAGGGTGGACGCTCCAGGAGCTGCTGGCACCGAGACGATTCGCCTTCTACTCAAAAAATTGGAAGCAAATAACGCGAAGTGACTGCGAGAAACATTCAGGCGAGCAGGCAAGGCGGAAAGGAATCGAAGAGCGACTATGGGCAGATATTGCAAGCATCACGCAGATCAAAGTCGAAGATATACATAACTTCAAACCAGGCATGTACGACATCAGAAAGAGGATGGCGTGGGCAGCGAGAAGGCAGACGATGCGCATCGAAGATATGGCATATTGCCTACTCGGCATCTTCAATGTCAACCTCTCCATCGCGTACGGAGAAAAGGACGGAGCTTTCTATCGATTACAACTCGAAATCTTGCAAAACTGTCCAGACCTGAGTCTGTTCGATTGGGAGGGACAAGCATCAGGCCATAATAGCATGTTCGCGTCATCACCGGCATGTTTCAGATCCAATCGAGCCGTCCATATAATAACCTGGCCGCACCTCGATACCGATACGGCCTGGACATATACGAATCTCGGAGTACGCATACAGGAGGTCCTTTACAAGCTAAATCAAGGGGACGTCGAAAGGCTCTCCCTTCACCCTGATGCTGTAGCATTTGCATTTCCCGGTGATCCCCAAGACCATGACGATCCTCCCATGCTAATCCTGGGGGAGGGGGATCGCCCCGGACAATACGTGCGACTGGGACTCATCGAAGGCCGACATATCCATTCTTCCCATGAAGAATTGGCCAGATATTTCTTTGTCAAATAGTTGCAATGTCATTATCTGATGTTTCGAAATCCATAACACTCTGTTCTTCCCAACATAACCATCCTCTGAGCTTTTGTTTTATGACGCTGCCTGACCAGCCTCCCTACCCATCATGGACCTAGTTAATCCATCACTTCGTTCTGTTAGAGCGGACATTCAAATACCGATGTCTATGGGCTATAAATACGGGAGCTATTCGCCTCGAATTTCCGAGCTAGCATGTAGCTGAGCCTAATGACTCCTAATCTCAGTCGACGCGACCTCTCGGGTTCACTTTCGGTCGACAGAACCATTCTAGATCTTTTTATCCCTTTGATTCGTCTCGGTTAAGTTCATACTGCAATCGTTTTGGATTTCAAGAGGGAATAAGACAATGATGTAGTCTCGATACAGTCAACCAAACGAATACTTTCTATTTCCTACAATATGTATGATGAATTTTGCGCAACCCACAGCTCTCCCACTCGAAAGAAACCCTTTGCAAAATAACGGCACCAGAGAACCAAGCGAGTGGATAGAGGAAGAACGATAAAATAAATGTGTCGAGTGAGAGAAGCTCTGGGTGCAATCAGATGTCCAAAACGCAAACAA
>WSTO01000378.1:0-14105 GCA_019627685.1 Serendipita sp. 399 | reverse complement strand
TGGAATGTTCTGCAAAGACGGGAGAAGGTGTGGATGAGGTGTTTCAACATGCTGCACGACTCTCACTCCTCGCAACGGTTTCGACACCACTGCGATAGCACACAACTCCCACCGCCACACTCTTTCTGACGCACTTCTATGTATTGTCCCTTCTACGAATGAATCAATGTATCCCTTCCAAAATCTTATTGACTTGTTGCTGATCCATACAGTCGCTGTTGATTCACGAACACGTTTGACCTCATTTCTGAAATCGGTATTCATTCGTACTGGCTAATCTGATGACTGTAGACCGTACTACCTGGAGCTATGCGGGCAGCCTAGACCCGACCATGTTCCCCTCTCATAAGCCTAAAAGGATCGAGCCGCTTTCGAAAAAGCTGTTCATTACTGGTGACTATTACTCGGGTACGTCGCGTCTATATTCACCCTTTCACTACCAGTTGCGCGCCTCGAACCATCACAGTCGAACTAGTGGTTGACAATGCCATGTTAGGCCTAGAATTATTCCGCAGATACCATACAAGGAAGTATCCAGAAGTACGTGCGATGGTCTCGATCGATTTTTTCACCGCAATTACGCTCAGCTCTGTACATTCTTCACGTAACAAATATGACTAACGACCGTGATTCCCTCGAAATAGATCTATATTACCTGGTTGGAATCTGTGCAAGTCAATATCGCCGTATTCTCCCGACTGGTACAACTCGACTTGTGGCAGATCCGCCCCCCAGAGGATGGATTACGCGCGCTCTACTATGTGAATACCTCGATCATTATCGTCTGCTTCGCGATCGACGTCCCGAGCTCATTGGATGACGTGGAGAACTTTTGGATAGACGAAATCAAGAGGTTTACCACCACTCGGGACGGATGGACGCCACCGATCATCTTGGTGGGCAACAGGAAGGAGGTTAGATTGGAGTGGGAGTTAGGAACTGAGAAGCTCGTCTCAGTAGAGCAGGTGTGTGGTTCTCTCCTTCCCCCTCCAGTATCCCTGCTGCCTTTTTTTTTTCTTATTTGATATCTCTGATGAGACTCATTCAACTTGATAGGGACAGGAGATGGCGAAACGCATAGGCGCAGCCATCTATCTCGAATGTTCTTCGAGAACGGGAGAAGGTGTGGACGATGTCTTCCATCATGCCGCACGACTCTGTCTCAGGTGACCCTTCATGGCGCTTGGGAAGATTTTCAAACCAAGACCGATTCTTTTGGACGAAAATCAAATTTTCACCAGCACAATTTTTTGCGGCTTATCACCTCGCATTCCCATTTCCCATTTGAAATCATACACAGCTGGGCCGCCGCTGCCCACCAACCTCTCGCACCTCGACATATCCCTGCATTCTCTGATTACTGGAGAGGCAACCTTTGGGACTTATTTCAACGCCGAGTTGAGCCAAACCGCCTCGTTACTCCTTTTGGAAGACTATCCTGCGCCCCTCTGTCTTTCCACTTTGGTCCTCCCCCACTTGTTTCTCTATCATCACCCATACTCGGAGAGTTGAACATCTGGCTATTTGCCGCATCGCACAATGTCGAAGGGAGCGGGGCTATTGTGTTTCTCCTCCCGCGAGGTTCAACAATCGGCCCTCAAGAGGAAACGACATACTGCTTTGTTACTACAACTAGAACCGCCGAGCCATAACGGGCCGCTAAATCTGATAGGCTCGCTTCTTTGACTTGACGAATCGGCCAGCAATTACATCCATCTGACCAAAGGATTTCTGATAGTGTACGGTATGCAACGTCATAACATCAAAGAATATTGAACTCCTTTATCAACAAAGAGGGACCCATTCGTCGTCGTGCTGGCTCGTTCGATCCCAAACTGTACGACTCCCGTGTGGATCCCAGCAATGAAAGAGAATGGAGGACGTGGCGCACCTTCCGCATACGCGCACATACCATGCTGCTTTCACTTTAGGCAAATTAGGGTGGTTGTCTTTCCACCTCATCGCGACCCAAACCGCACACCAAGATGCTCTTTTACTGGCATAAACAGAAAGAGAGAATAGAGAGTCCCCTGTTGAAGAAGTTGGTCGTCACTGGAGATCATAACTCAGGTATGTGGGTGATATGAGGATGATTGGGTCTCCTACCCCAAGTTTTGCCTCACGGCCCCTGCTCTTCGGTCATTGACGACTCATGTTAGGCAAAACATGTCTTCTTCTTCGGTACTGCACGAGAAATTATCCAGAGGTATGATCCATACATACCCCCTTGACGACAATAGCAAAATCGCCTGTCCGCTTTATCTTCCTCGACTCCCAATGGAGGAGTATTTCTGACCGAATTCAAGGCGCGTACTGTTCCGACAAGAATGGAGACGTCCCTCGTCAACATTCCCATCTTCTCCAGATTGGCCTCTCTCATCCTCTGGGATATTCACGTCTCTATCTTCAATCGAACGATCCTTCCAATAGTCTATGGAGGCGCCTCGGTCATTATTATCTGTTTTGCCATCGACGATCCTCGGTCATTCAAAAGGGTGGAAGATGTCTGGATCTCAGGAATTAGTAAAGCGTTCTATCGCTGGCCCCGCCCCAAAAACAACTCTAGGAAGGAGTGTGAAGATCAAAGGAAGGGCCCGCCAATTATGTTAGTCGGGTGTAAGAACGACGTCAGAACAAGGTGGGAAGAGTCTACGATGAAGTACATCTCGGTCCAGCGAGTACGTCTATTCCTCCCTTATCTTCCGAAATTTGCCGCCTCGTTCTGTCTCCCCTGTATATCGACTTGTTAGTTCTCACCTCGTTCGGATAGGGACGAGATATGGCGAGACGAATAGGTGCTGCTGTGTACCTCGAATGTTCAGCAAAGACAGGAGAAGGCGTGGACGAGGTATTTCAGCATACTGTTCGGCTCTCTCTCCTCACCGATACATTCATTACTTCAAATCGGTGATGTTTATTCGCTCATCGTAGGACCAAAACCACCAAGCAAGCAAACGGAGCTTCGACGTGTGCAAGAAGAAGACAAACTCGTGTATTATTCGACGAAATTCAATGTATTCATCAAACCTGGTGGATCGCCATAATGTTTCACTTACTCGCTTCCTCCACGCACATCGGGTCAATTTTCCTCCTACTTCTTTGATACCTGAGTTGACTGTGAAGAGAATGTGGCGATGTATGAAGGCTCACATATACATTAGTTAGACTGCCGCCCCCTCATTCATTTCTGAAGTTCCGTCTATTCTCCTTCCTTTCCCTCAAATATAGTTCCAAAACACACCATTTTCCCCTTATCACTCATTAATTAGGTTTCGTCATCATACTTCGCTGCCTGTCCGTTCGTTCAATCAATGACGGAATAGGCGCGTGCATTTTTGGTACCCGACCATGTTCTCCGCTCGCAATACTAAACCGATAGAACCAGTCCTGGGAAAGCTAACCGTTACTGGTGATTCTAGGTCAGGTAAGTCGCGTTTTCGCGTCCGATTTTTCCTCTTGATCTCCTCCGTTGATAAACCCGTCCAGCGAATTGCTGACGATGCATTAGGTAAAACGTCTTTTCTCATTCGGTATCATACAAGAAGGTCCCCAGAGGTGTGTGTACTTTACTTCAAATCCTATTCGACCCACCCCGCGCTCGACAAACGAACGATAAATGGTTAGGACAAGGGTAACTAACGGCGATGGCTGCTTTGGGACAGTCTTATATACCAAGCACAATGGAAAGCGTGCGAGTCAACGTCCCTGTATTTTCCAGATTGGTCACGTTCAACTTGTGGGATGTCCAACTCATTCAGTGTCGTCCCGACGATTTCAATCGGCTACTCTGGGCTAATTACGCTAAGTCTTCAGTTGTGATTATCTGCTTTGCGATCGATACCCCGTCCTCCCTGGAGAGCGTGGAGGACAGGTGGATTGAGCAAATCAAGGAGTTTGCAACGCACAAAGATGGATGGAAGCCTCCGGTAATGCTGGTGGGATGCAAGAAGGACATTAGGGCGGAGCTACAAGAGTTGAAGAAGATGCAGAAATCAAGGGTCACGGAATGCGTTTCAGTTGATCAGGTGTGTGCATCTCTTCTCGTGTTTACTCTCGCCGTATTCGCCCTCTCTTCTTCATGTAATATGAATTCATTATTCACTGTCTGGATAGGGACAGGAGATGGCGAAACGAATAGACGCTGCGATTTACCTCGAATGCTCTGCGAAGACGGGGGAAGGTGTGGACGATGTGCTCCAACATGCTGCCCGACTTGCCCTCCTCGCCAAGGGCCCTACCTCAAACTAAAGGTGACATTCGGGTACTCGTGGTGCCGAAACTAGCAGGAAAGTGAAAGGAAGTGTAATAACATAGGAGCGGCGATCTATCTCGAATGTTCTTCAAAGACAGGCGAGGGCGTGGACGAAGTGTTCCAACATGCTTCACGACTATCTCTTTTTCACGATGGAGTTGTTATCAAATGATGATGCAAGTGTGGAGCTCAAACCTGCAAGTAAATCTCTTGCAAGACTTCCGCCATCTTCGCTTTGTACATTCAACTAGCAGACTTATTGGAGAGCTATGTCTCTCAAAGGCCTCTTCGAGGGTTATTGTGTAATGTACCGTAGCTTTCAAGGCATCTTACTGGGAGTTGACGCGAGGACGAGGCCGACGAGGGGAGAGCATCATTTGCGCGAAAGGATAGATGGGTAGCATGGAGCATCACCTCTTCCACGGCCCCTCCCAATTTGCGAGGTATCCTACATCGTTTATCCTTGTCGTATCAAATATAAGTGCACTAAGGGAGAGGCGAAGCACACAAAGGGTGAATGGAAATCGCAGTGACAGGTAGAGACGAATATTGTACGTTGTGTGTAGATTCAGGCTAGGATTCATTTATTTATTTTTGGCTCCCAGTCTTGCACAAGTAATGGCAAGTCCTACGCATATATATATCGAAACGAGACGGCGCCTCCTGTACTTCGCTTCCGAGTTGGTTTCAGACTCGACTTTGACCATAGTCGCTTCCTTTCATCATGAGTACTCGTCGTCATCCACTCCGACGGAAAGTGGTACTCGTAGGCGACTTTCAAGTGGGCAAGTCGAGTTTGGTTGAGAGCATCATTCGAGACGAAGGTGTCTATCTGGATCCTTACCGCATTAACCCGCAGTATGCATATGTCGCCGTGGTACCACTTGATGAGCTATATCGATGGAGGATCAAGAGGGGAATTGATAGCGAAGGCGTTGAACCAACGGCGACGCTAGCAGTAGCACAAGGTAGTGATAGCAGAGTCGAACAAGGTGAGTGGGACCTTATGTGTGGATGTATGGGTCCGACATTCGTTCTAATGAGGACAACGTTCACATAGAGGAACCTGCAGGGAAGAAATGGGAGAGACAGCCTAATGACAACGATACTCCTGAGCATGGGGCCAGCAGCAGCAGCACTCGCGCCCAAGTCAAAATCAACGGGACACTAGAGCTTGCTGTATGGGATACTGTTGTTTCCGAAGAATTTCGCTTCAAACAATACACTTATGCCGGTGGCGACCTTTTTGCCCTCTGCGCCTCCATCGACGATCCGCTCTCGCTCGAAAACACACTGAATAAATGGGTTCCCGAGGTCCTTCATTACGTACCCACTGCCCGCTTCCTCCTTGTGGGCCTCAAATCTGATCTGTACCAGGCCCAAGAGACAGAGACTGTGCCCTGGACACGAGAACAAGGCGAACGAATGGCTAGACAGATTGGTGTGGATCCCGAAGTTGGATACATAGAATGCAGTTCACGGACGTTTGAAGGTGTAAAGGACGTTGTCTTCGCGATCGCCCATCTCGTGTTGAAATCAAAGAGGGCGAAGGAGGAACGAATTGGCGGATGCCTTGTTGTCTAAATTCTATCCTGAGTCACCCGTTAATACGAGACAGATCCCGCTTGTATCAAGACAGGCGTTTGAGTGCAGGCCCTAAGTCGCCATCTCAGCCCTTGTCAATAAGTAAAAATTCAAGGTGATCAATTAGGGGAGGAACGATCTAGAGACACCAAGAGGTATATAGTCCGATGGTAGGAACAGAATCGAGGTGTAGTTCTACCTGCGATACTTGATGAGCTGGTTCTGTTATTGCGCCCTCCAGTAGTTCCCACTATCTCATTCTCTGGTATTCTAAGCAGTGGACGTAGGGATTGAGGTTGAGGGATCATACGCAGGCGATCCGGGGATACACATCCAGATTCCAGATTCTAAATCACAAAGGAGCGGAAATATTCCCATTAGCAAATCATTCGGTTAAATTCAAGCCAGTATTGTTTATCACCCACCAATGTTGTCGCAATCGAAGCTGCCCCTCAAGAGGACTTGGGTCCAATAAAAGTCGGCCTCGGTCACCCCATTTGCCGCCGCAACAGACGCACAAGTGTCTCCATCTTGAGAAATAACACTTGTCTTGCACATAACCGGGTAGTTCACAGGTGTTTCCGTATTCGTGGGGGATGGCAGAGGCGTACGCGATTCGGAAGGGAGGTGCGTATCCGTTACGGGATCATATGGTGGGTTCCCTGGGATGCAAACAATGATACCAGCCTCTATTGTTCATAAATGAAGAAGCAAAGTAGAATAAAAAAGGGGCAAGCAGGTCAGTATATCGAATGCCGGTAATAGGATTAGGGAAGGCAACCTACCAATGGGGTCACACGAGAAATCAGGACGCAGAATCGTGTTCACTGCTTGCAAGGCAATCGGGGTCACATTGTTCGCAAGGGCCAACGACTCGCATGTATCGCCCTCCTGGCTCCAAACGCCTGCCTTGCAAATCACGGGGCCTCCACGACGATCGAGCAAGGGGACTGCAATCGCATAAGAGGAGCCCACGAAAGCAGAGAGAGCAAGAAGAGCGGTGGCGGTTTTGGTGAACATGACTGAACGATCGCGACTGGGTCGATGTGACTGGACGATGGCAAGGATTGATGGATCCTGGAGGGAAAGAAAGGGTTTTGACAGTAGCCCATTATATACTCCCATCCCTCCCACCATACGTTTCTTTCGTGATTTTTCGATTCCTCTCTCTCCCTCTCCTTCTCATTTTCTTGAGCCCGTCCATCGGAATGTCGAATGTCCCCCTTCCCCATTCTACTCACATATGCCAATCTGCCGTACGTGGCCGAACCTGAGTGACAATCTCGTATATACCGACCTAGAATTCAATGAGAAGAATACGAGGACGAACGTTGGAACAAAATTTGAGGACGGAAGAAGTCAATAAGCGCCATTTGAAGAAAATAGGCGTTGAATCCCGAGACGGCACGTTGGCACGGTGGTGGACCGGTATTGGTTTGCCGAAATTTAGGATCATATAGCGTAGAATCTCCTTGCGATTGAAGCCAAACTCGTATCTTCCCTTGCTGAATAAAATGCGTGATCCCGGACCATTGGTCTTCCTTCGATATTGCCTTAGTCATCCTTCCCGGCAAGTAACGCCGTAATGAGACCGATTATTGACGGGTATTTCCCAGCAAAGCAGAAAACTGGGCCATGCGTTTCAGGTCTTCTTTCATTGCGGTTGATATTCTGTTGTAAATAGACCGCAGCGCGACGGAAAGAGTACATACATACGAGTGATCAACCGAAATGGACAGAAATCCTTGTATCTTCCGTGGTCAAGCGAATAATTCTCTCCATATATCACGCATATTGCGCACATTGCTCCTCCGTCTCGTCGGTGTTCAGACTCGCTATTGTCCCCGTTATTAGTTGAGCAAGTCTAATTTCGACCTTCAGTCATCTTCGGGACTTATTTCTTGTGCAAAGATTCCCCAAGCGCCTGAAGGGCAGGATGTTTGAATTTTGCTGTAGGTGCTGGTAACAAGCAAGTGAGCTCTCTCTCCTTCCGGTGCCTCTTTGGCAACTCCAAACGTAGATCCACCTAATTGACCGCTAAATACCTTCAGAACACCGTGCTCTTCGAGGGACTTACAACTTTTCGTTCTCTTATGTTGACGACCTCAGCGGATGCATCAAAGCATATGCGCAGTTCGACCCAACCTGAGATTGAATTAGTCAAGTTCAAAGCTCGCCCACCGGTTACGAGATGTTCGATAAAGGGAACTATCGATCACATCCTATAAGGTTTTTGCTCTTCTTAAAGGAATCGGACATTCTGAAGGGAAGAACAGAGATACATGGCGAGCTAGATATTTGCTGAGACCAAAGACGATCATGTCGAAGAGAGAGATGAGGAACAGAGGGAGGAGACCCGAGAACCCGATAAGTTGATGACCTTGAGGCTGGGATGAACAACTCTCCAATAAAACCAGAGCGGCGGAAGATGTGAATATCATCCAGGACGACCCAATGAGCAGCTAGTGCCTAATGATTCACAATGTGGGACGAGATACGTGCAGAAGGTCAGCTATCAAGTGGTCGCATGAATCGGCATGTCAAAAGATACATTGGGCGAGTCTAGCGTCGCCATACAAGTCGTCTCCCTTTCTTTCCAAGTCTCCCCTTGCCTTCTCTCCCCCACTCTGACCCATTCTCCGGCGGCGAGTCTCTCCTTCTTCAGTCCTTCTTCAGATCCTTTCTGAGTACGAATATCTTCTCCCTATCCTGGAGATCTTCGTAAGTCCCCTGAACTTGCTTCACGCTTGGGATCGATGCCAGGTCGCTAGTCGGTCTATTCGATGCAACGACGATATAGATCTCCAGCCCATCTCCGACCTGTGAATAAAACCGAGAGTTCGTCAGCTCGCATAAAGCAGATCCAAACAAAATAAGAGAGAGAGAGGGTATGGATGTCGCGACGTAGGAGGAAAGGAAAGGGGGAGGGGTGACATAAGGTTGGGGCGGTCGATCACTGGAACCAGCTTGGTGGTGATGGGAGCGCCATGGAGGGTATTGAGTGCATATCATGCTTGATAGCATAACCTGAACCTTCCCGGTACGTCAAATGACCATGACCCCTCTCTCAGAGCGCTGAATCTTTGCGCCACACCAGGTCACTGGATCCATCAATTTCTGACCCAAGTCACCTGGACGTTTCGGGATTCCAACCTCTCGAGTGTGAGGGAATAGGTATTAGGGTACTGGTTTCGAATCGATTAGGACGCGATGATGATTCAACAGCGGATCCAACACAGTACGCAGAAGACCTTGGCTGAGCAACAAAAGTTGATAAATCTTGAAACTGCTTGATACCATCCCTCAATTTTTTGCAACGGGGCGAGTTTGACCAAGGATGAATCAACCTCGGGAGGAGGTCAACGATCGCCAGGCCGCGGTCGTACTGAGTGATGCCCGACGCGCCTCGAGTATCACGTTCAAGCGCCAAGGTGAAGAGGTTGGTACTGTGGGTGGAGCTTGAAACCCAGGAACAGTACCACGATGGCAAAGGTTCGAGTAGGTGACACAAGGGTGGAGGAAAGGGGGGGCGTTAGGCTGTGATAAAATAAGATACAAACCTCAATATGCCTCTCCGTCGCACCAGTAAAGCTGTCGACGACAATACTAAGTACTTCTTTCAGCGGTAAGTGCTTTGGGTGCGCTCCACCAGTAGGAGGTAGTTGGTTCTTGAAGTAGATCTGAAAGCATCGAATTGGCCGTCAGGTTCATCAAGATAGTAGCCATCCTGCATAGGAAGCCACCCGCACCTGATTATCTAAAAATGGCTGCACCAGAGACTGTGCCGCACCAGCAGCGCGGCAAGCCTCTCGCTCATACGAGCCCACTGGATCGAACGAATAGACTGCGCCAGAACCTGTGTGAGAGTATTGCCATATCGTTGATTATCAAGTTCGTTGGAAAGGAGGGCGATTGGGAACCAGGTTCAGCAACATTTTCCGACGAAGGGGACGAAATAACGGGTTAGTACAAACTCAGTGGAGCGGTTTCAAAGAGAAACGGAGGAAGACCCGCGACGGTGCTGAAGAGCATCATTGGTGCTGGACGAGGACGACCTGTCGAAGGGACACCACAAATCAAATGCAGGGCCGACAGCATTAAGGAACCAGGGATGGAGGAGCAAGGGATCGAAGCCAGGATTGAGTAATAAGGTGATAGGATCACAAATGTGGAAAAGTGGTGCTAGGACAATAATGCAACCGGCTCGATATGGGCTGGATGGTTAGAGCTCCAATGGAGGATCCCTGGATCAGAGGATGTGGAGAATACATAGCGCGCAGTGAAAACAAACGGATCCAATGGAGTTGCCGCCGAAAGGAAAATGGAAATGGTATGTGGCTGAATAAAATGAAGAAGTATACTGAAGGTTGGGCAAACCGACGATATGCC
Organism: Serendipita sp. 399; assembly: GCA_019627685.1. NCBI lineage: Eukaryota > Fungi > Basidiomycota > Agaricomycetes > Sebacinales > Serendipitaceae > Serendipita > Serendipita sp. 399. The sequence goes on along the minus strand of WSTO01000378.1, from coordinate 3,880 downwards.
GAAGGCATACACATTCTCGGATAAACCAAACGGCTAATCTCGTTATGGATTGACCGCAACGAGTTGGCTAGAGCCGCTATTTTGGAAGAGGCAACAGAGAAAGTGGGAAAGAAATTCATGCATAATGAAAACACAAGGCGAAAGGAGTGGAAGGAATACAACTGATAACAAACTCACCGTCCTCTTCGATACCGCCCAGAATATTGTATACATAGTATGGGAAGAAGCGTTTTGCGTACAGCATCGTCTGAATAAGTCGTGCTATAGCTCGTAAGGGCATCTCCTTATTGTGTGCGTGCTGGTACCACTGAGAAAGCACAAAAGATAGACGCGTAAAGGAGTAATAAGTCGTTGAGTAAAGTCAACAGATGAGAGGTACAAGAAATAGATTCACCTCAAGACGTTGCTGAACCTTTTGGACGAACATGTTCCCATCAGCAGCGAATCCATTGACAGCAAGGACTGCTTTATCTGTTCTGTAGTTGTACGAGTTAGCTCTAGATTCGACCTCTCCTAGGAAAAGCGGGTAATGGGCCAGAGGAGAGTCATGGCACGCGCGTCGACTGAGTGGACGCGCGTTTTCCATCATCGTCGCAGCCTCGCCCAACCTCATCTCTCTTGAGAATAGACGTATCGCCTTTTTGATTGGGAGAGCCCACCGTACGAGTGCAGGACAGAAAGAGCGATGAATATCCTACTTACAGCCTAAACACTTTTGGTGCGTAGCGCGTCTGGATGTTGTATCCTTCGCTCTGTCGCGTATCACCAGCAATAACTGCAAAGTCTTGACCTGCGATGGCAAGGATGGTACCACCATTCTCTGTGTAGGGGTTGAAACGACGCTCTTGGTGTGGCATTTGGAATGGAAGTCGAGACAGGATGTTTGATCTACTTGCGTGGTACCAGCAGTATTGGACGGGTTCGAAAACCTTTGGATAATGACAAAGACGCGTAGACTGCCCTGATGGTGAGGGCAAATGTGGTCGAAGGCCAACTTTGAGCCAACGCCTTCAAGCCGCGAACGATTGTAAAGACTGGCTGGCGTGAAAAAAAAACCGATCTCGGTCGACAAAATCAACAGAAAATCGCTGTTTCTCAAATGCAGGAGAGGAGGAGGAGTGCGATCAGAAAGGGGGGAGGAGGACAAAGTTCAGCGGGAGCTTCGCCTGGTGCCAATATGAAGGACACAATTAATAAACAACCGAATTCTAGAGGTCATGCGCATGTTGGATGAATCAACATGGTTGTCGAGAGGAATTTCAGCAACGACCGAGTATCTCCCTAAGCTACCATCCACCGAAGAGTCGCCTTGGTTTTACGGCCAACCGCTTCGACGACGTGGTACTCCAACACTTGCTATGCTTCTTATCTTGACTTCTTATCCTCCACAGCCTGCCAGAGCTGGATCAGTCATCGCCATTCCGTGTGCTGTAACAGGTGTCGAAATCTTTCAGGTGACATTCTGTTGTGCATCTCCACTATCATTTACTCAGAAAAGGGTCATTGCATCCGCAGGGCTTGATGTGTCTCGGAACATGTGCGTACTCTACACGATTCTGCACAAACAGTGATTCTTGGGACTCTATAGCCGTTATCTCAGATGATGGATAATGTTCTAATACTCTTTTTTTGACCCTTTCAACCAGATATTTCTGACTGAAAGATCAATGTCAGTGTCTATCCGGAAGTTCGCTCGATTCTCAACACAACTCGATCAAGACATGACACTCCTTTCGGCCTCCAGATATGCGATGCTGATGGTATACTACCGCCGTCTTCTCAAATGACATTGTAAGGTCGGTAGGTATCTTCTCATCATGCGACTACGAGTCGGTCGCATACGAGCTGTCTTTCAACAACGCGAGTCGAGAAGAAGCCTGAGAACTATGGTCTGGAGAGGAATCAGCGAGGATGAACCAGCCAACAAAATAGTCGGGTGGAGGCGTCCCAACGTCACCCAACTACATTGGATCCGCGATTCATCCTCACCACGGGTGTCTCGTCCGCCGCCCGCCCATCGATTGGCCCATCAATCAACTGGTATGATATTCTGTCGCTTCTTATCCTCCATGCTCACAGACACCAAAGGTGTCGTGCTCGATGGATGTTGTCTACATTCATGGGCAATGTTGCCTCGAGTCGAACCGAGACCTAACCTTCACCAGTCTCTTGGGATCAAATACATTCTATCAAGCCCACTTTCAATTCTCACCGGACTCCAGCGCTTACTCTGGACTGGTTGGGTCGTTATCATCAGCATTGAAGGCGAGTGTCACCGTTTAGTCAGTCTGGTTTCACCATTAGCATCATCGATTGCACTATTCCATACGCGATGCCTGCCCGAACTGGTTGAAATGACTGAGATTTCACCCTTTTGACATATATGGATCATGCGTAAATGGAAATTGTCGTCGCAATAACAACCCAAGGCTATCATCTAGCATATGGTCCTGCGGCCCAACACAGATTTTTGTCGCATTCTTACTTTCACACTCCTAATAGCCTCTCGAGACTGACGATCAACTATGTGCTCTCCTTCAACCCTGTATTGAGAAAATCATCATAAATGACTATGATATTGGCGGATGGCCGGTCCATTTTATCTTCAGAGCAGTCATCGTTTCAGTTTTAGCAACAGAGACATGAATTGGGTGTTGGATGAAAGTCGTCCAAAAGGCAAAAGGGAAGGTCGGAGCCGGAGAGGAAAGGACGATGATATGTGAAGGGATGCTGTGAATGCTGGATACAGAGCTTGTATATGAACAGATGCGTGTAATGGAAACTGTGCAAGGTCCATAAAAGATGGGAACAGGAAGGACATACATATCCGCGGGAGATCATATTCTCGCAGGAGGGGTCATCAATGCCACCGGTTCGTGTCAACTTCAGTATCAGTAGGTACACCTGTAAAAGTAGACTCGGGTCCACTGGGCGCGCTTGCAGTGAGTGTTGGCTCGTTCGCGACACTATGAGGGTTTTCCGGCATTAAGAATGTCCGTAAACTCGTTGAAGCGGACGTAGCGTTGGATGGAGGAGCGGATGAATCGAGAGATGGACGAGGATTCGCAAGCACTAGATGGTTCCGAACCATTCCTGATAAATCGGCCTGCGCCGAAACGCTCCCGACTTGACTCGCGGCGGAACCAGGCACATAGGCACTTGCGTCGGCACGAGGTCGAGAACTGAGGAGCTGGTTCCACCTCTCTGATTCTACAGTAGTTCTCGTCGGTAGGTCAATACCAGGTCCTGAGGAGGACGAGCGGGTTTGTAATGATGGTTGCGAACGAGACGCCTCATTCGAAATGGTGGGTAAAGGGTCGACTCCTGATGGATTGGCCCTTTCTAATCCGCTCGCGAGAGATGAGGCTGCAATAATGGCTGTGGAACTATGATTATCTCTTCCGAAAATTCTGTCCCAAGCACGCGCTCGCGAGCTCGAGGGGTCGATTTGCTGCGGCGGAACAAGGGAGGATCCGTTCCCATCAGCCTGGCCACTTCCTAGAGCCCTTAAGCGATCAGTGATTCCGCGCGTGAAGCGACTGGTATTCACTGTCTGCGTGGAGGTATGATCTCTCCTGCGGGAGCCCGATGGACCTGCAGCAGAGGAAGCTGATATGGCAGCGGTAGTAGCGGGAGCATTGGATGGAGCCGCTAGAGGATCCCAAGCGAAGCCCCCGCCATTTGGAACCACGGTGTTCTGCGTCGTGGTTGATATCGACCCAGCAAGGGGGTTATTCCGGGAACGAGTATCTGGATGGGCTCTATGGTTTAGAGGCACGAGTCCCACACCTCCTCCAGGTGCAATTCCAATTCCCATACCAGGAACCGGACCTATAGACCGAGTAAGCAATCTTGAGTCGGCGCATAACAGTGTCCTCAC
>WSTO01000377.1:0-11179 GCA_019627685.1 Serendipita sp. 399 | reverse complement strand
GGTGGACGTTCATCCTTTGTAGAACATATTCTCCACCCGGATGCCATATCACCTCCAGCCCCTTCGCCTTTGTCGTACAAGGGAGAGCCTCCCTTAACATTGCTTGCCCCTAATGATCCAGCTGGATACGCCTACTCGACTTATGGTGTACCCCTGGACCGGTTCCTCATCGAATATCCTCCACCCATCCAGTCATTGGTTGAACAACAACGTCAACTGTACTATACTTCTCCAGCGCCAGGTGCCCCCAATTCTGCCGATCCTGCGGTGTACAATATTCATCACTAGGCAATTTTTCGCACGAGGTGATCTTTTCGTTTCTGTCGGTTGACCCGTGGATTCCTTCTTGATCGCTTTGTGTTGACCCGGCATTTAGCCACTCCCCGCTGTTAGTAGAAACATTCCGTCACGCGCCGAGGTATCTATCCCGGAACAAGCTTCCTATGGGTAAACTCTGTTCCTGTTTCTTGCTATTGCTTCTTGTATGTTGTAGTATATTAGCCGGTAGGGCGTGCTTTCCAAAGAGTAAAGCAAGTGCTACGCCAATCTACATGTAATAGAAGAGATAACTCTCCCCGAAACGTCCTTGCATATGTGAGAGCCGTTCGTGCTCCCTTTCGCAACTTGAACCGATCTACGACTTGACCAGAACATCGAACTCTCATAGAACACCCTATCACGGGGCACAAATAATTATCTGCGTTGGGGTATCTCCGTATCTGAGTTATTCTTGATTCTGGCGTTGATGGTTGGGGATTCTCTCCAGTCGTTGCAGGGTCGATGGAGCTTTCCGCTCTAGGACGGTGAGAAATATCAGCTTCTCCTTCGTGAACATCATTTACACTGTCGTTCTATAATCATTAGGCCGCATCATCGGATGAACGAGCAGTCTCTCGGTCGGGCTATAAAGCTAGTATATCCCGAGGAAAAGAGGACTGTCCATGCTTCTTTGAGGATAGAAGATTGGCCAGACGTGGGTTCTCTCCTCTCGCCCTCATGCTCAAAATTGTGGTCCTTCGATACGTCGCGTGTGCCGTCTCAGTCGGTTTGAAGTAATCACCGATATCTCAATACCTGCCAATATCTTGTGATGAGAACCATCAATACCCCAGGGTCTAATTACTGATTGTTTCAAGCAGTTCTATTCCGGGGGGAGTGTGGGAGTGATGGAGCTACGGACGGGAAATCGACAGGCAATTCGCCATACAACCCGTAGGTGGGTCCGTAAATTTCGACTTAGTAGGTATGTATCAAGTCGTTCTTGTGACCTTGACGTGTTGACCTCTGATGAACATCGCAAGCGGCGTTCAACACCTAGCCCCCCACAGAGAAATTCGACCATTTCCTTGGACCAGCACAGGAGTCGGCAACGAGTCAACAAGCAGAAAAAACGAAATCACTGCCTCTGGTTTTCTCTTTTCAAAGGCTGTCCGTCGCTTGCTTGTAGGATAACGCGGTCGCGGCATCGATGTCTCTCTCTTGGTCATGTTTGATTACGTTTACATCAAGAATTTGGCCTCGCCGCGACTTGCAAATGAAACTGACAGCTCATGGGAATACGACCTTAGGTTCGTACCGGCTATTCGTAGCTGGAGGGGTGAGAGCGCGACAGGACTGGCCGCCCCTGCAGCAAGAAAGCAAGAAACGTTCTCGTTCAGAGATGAGGTTCTTCTGTACACCCGAGACAAGCAACAGAATCGAGACCGCGCTTTCACATCTGTACAAAAATGTCTGATTAAATATAAATGGTTAAACATTCCGTTGAATCTTGCTGTCAATCTTGGATTCTGAGAACAGCCAAGCGCGTTGAGTTGCCCAGGACCTCGACAGTCCCATTCTTGGACCCCAACCAATCCACCACGCTATACGACCGAAATCGCGCCGCTAGGGCATTAGACCAATCCCTTGCAGCTGAAGAAACGACATTCTTTTATCTCTTGAAAAACACAAAATTTCCGCAATCATTTGGATCACGATTGGAGAACGGCGACGGCAGCATTGACCGCCAGCTACCCAGGCCTACGGGGCGAGGACGACCCCATGGATATGGCTACAAAACCACCTAGATTACGTCGAAGACAAGTAACGACTTCGTCGTCCTCACCTCAGCCATCATCGCCCAGCAGCGGCCCAAACCTAGGTCCATTCTCCGTCTCAACGCTCGCAGGTCTCGTAGCCGCCGCGTTTGCACTCTTTATTCTTGGGATATGGCTCGCTATCATCCTAATCAGAAGACGGAGACGGAGAAGACGACAGACGGTCTTGACTGAGAGGAAGAAGGAGAAGGGATTACCAGACGAAGCAGCCGAGCCGAAACCAAAAATCCAGAATAATACGGAGAACGGTCCCCAGAATCGGTTAGGTAACAGAGATTTGTCAAAGGGTCCATACGGCCGCATCGCAAGCGGTGGAGATGAATATAAATATGATCCGTGAGCCGCCTAAGCAAAATCCTAGTTTTGCATTGCTGATATCCTATTCTTTCCATTTCTTTCGAAAGTAATTCGACCTTGGTCTATAATCCTCTTCCACCTCCCTCCGCAGCAAATGGCCAAAAACCATCTGACGCTCCTCCTGCACATCAATCCATCGTCATCCCATCTCTCACACCCTTAACTACTCCTTATGCGACTCAATCCACCTCTCGGAATACTCCTTCATCCGATTCCCCCTTCTACTCGACATCTACTCCAGCCTCAAAATCATCTTCCCCTCCCGTACGATATGGACAGACTCGCAGCACACAAACCCTACAGAATACAGCAGGTCCATCATCATCCAGACCGCCGATGCGAGCAAGAACTCCATCGCAGCTCTCCAAATCCTATTCTGTAGTCGACGCGGGAGAGGTCGCGGATATGCCCGAGCTTCCAATGCAGGAGTCTATGTCACGAAGTAGATCACAGTCCAATAGACCACGAAAGCTGGAGAAAAGAAGGAGATCTGGTTCGTTGCGACGACCAAACAAGAGCGAAGACGCGTCCGCCACAAATCGTGTGAGCACCGGGGGGGAGAAACCACACGATCTGACGGCCAATATGCAACAAGCGCACCTTCACCATACTGCATCTTTCACGTTGCCGCTCAGCGACTCGGACCAGAGTACGAAGACCATAGTTCCCAGCAAGTCGAAACAAGCAACGGCGCCGTCTGGGAACCCTCCTAGCTCATACAATGCCAACGGCCCAACCCTCACACGACAACGGTCTGGTATTCGACAACCAGGGGATGCTAATCATCTACGGCCGCCCAAGGAGACCGCCGCGACGAGTCACAATAGCAGCCCCTTGAGTGAACTCCTATCCAACGTCGCATCACAAGGCGACTACTCACAAGGCGCCTCAACCCCGCTCCTCCCTCCTTCCGCGTACACACCTTCCCCAGACCACCCACATGGTCAAACACCTGTGATCCCCAAAGGTTCCCAGGTGGTCCCACAGACGCAGCAATCCCTTCTTGCTTACACCCAAATTTACTCATCTGATAGTGAGGTGTGGGCGTACCATAAGGCGGCTGGGAATATGCCGAAGCCCTTCAAGCCATTCGCATTTCAGTTCCCGAAAAGATCACCAGCGGTTTCGACCAGCACGAATGGTCAAAGTCGGCGCTCTATGAACCTTAACAACAATACGGTCGAGAACGCTAGTTCAAATAATAACCCCCTTGCTGCTCTCGTCGCCGCAGCTGGCTTGTCCACCTCCCCCGTGAATTCCCCTTCACCCTCACCGGTAGGGAGAGTGTCTACCAGTAACAGAGCGCGTGGCTCTACTGATGGGCTTAGTGCTACCCAATGGCGACCATCGACCGACGGCCTCACCGCCTTCCCTCCACGATCGTCGACTGATCCTCTGGCCACGTTTGGAAATGGGCTCCCGGAGAGTAGACAATCATTGCAATCCGGCTATTCTTTTGAAGTACCCTGGGAAACACAACAAGGTGAGCAGCTTTGCCAAGGTATCTATCTATAAGCGAGTGCCTGTGTTGCTCATCACATTTGTCATTTTCAAGCTGGTGCATCATCTCCTTCTGCGTTCTCCTTTTCCACCGACATGTATGGATATGGTGGTCCTGGACCTGCATCGGCCTCCAATTCGATTGATCTGTATCGACCTGTGGATCCAAGCACGCTCGTCACAGGCGCCCATAACAACAGCAGCAACAATAACAACAATGGTATAGATATTGAAGGCCGGCATTCTCTGTCTTTACTTGGCGGAGAACCACTGACTGCTGCGGAATTGGAAGGTCGCGGCCTCCGGATGCGACGATTCAGGGAAGGACATGCATCGGTATCATCATTTGCTGCTCTCAACATGCCGACGGGAGATGAAGGGCGTACGAGGACAAGGACACCCAGCTGGACCTTGGAAGCGCTGAGGGAAAATTTATTCGGCCCAGCTCATCGCCGTGGTCAAGAATCCGTCGCAAGCTCCTCTGTTGGTAGCCAAAGATCGAGTATCATGCCATGGCTCGGTATCGCAGCCGGTCCACCTGCATTACTGGCCAGCCCACGCGATGCCAATTTCCAGTTTGCGGTGGGTGCTCCAGGACCTCAAGCACCAATCACCTTACCTGGTCATCCATACGCTCAATGGAACCAGACCTCCCAGGACAATCATCACATCCCGGCTGCGGAACCGAAAGTCAAGACCGTGGTTCGAGCCTTTGCGCCGCTTCTCCCAGATGAGCTCGTTCTCCGTCCAGGAGAGGAATTGGTGGTGCTTCAAGAATTTGATGACGGATGGTGTGTGGTCGCCAGGGAAGGATTGGGATCCAATGGTGCTCCTACCCCACCCGGACTGGACAGCGACGAGGTTGGGGATGCGTACAGTACCGGATCAAGTTCATCTAGGGGGAAGAGGGTGATCGAGATGGGGACATGTCCATCTTGGGTATTTGATGAACCGACATTTGCTGGAGACGATGTCTTTGTGCGTCCGATGCGAAGCACCAGTCTTGGGATCACCGTCTCCATGCGATTACCCACTGCGTCCGTCCTTGGTGGGAGCATTCGTAGCAGTCCAGTGTCCTCACATATGCCATTGGGATCTATTGGCGGTCCGGGTCAAGACGGATCTTCGTCCTCCTCGAGACCACTTAGAATTACACCGCCTGTTCGAGAGGAAGTCATTCGATGGAGCAATTTCTAGAACAAGGTTCCTCAAACCCCTTCCCCCCCTTTCTTCTATAGACGTCCTAGTAGCCCAAATTCAGAGCTCATGCCATTCCTTTTTTCTCGTTGCTTTAGCTACGCCTCCGAACCCACTCTCCCCACACTCCTTTCTTCCTCCTCTCTTCCTCCTCTCCCCCGTCCCCTCACTTTTCTTGTTGCATGGACCCTCATCTTTCTTTGGATCCTGTGCCATACGAACATTTGGTCTCCTCGCTCATAACGTATATGCATTGTGGTATCTTCGCCTCCCCTGCTTGCCCTTATTTTTTCTTCCATTTTTCGCGCATTCTGTGCCATCACCTTGCAGAACCATCTACAATCAAATCAACGCACGCACCTCTTGATCCGCATCGCAAACCAATAGCCATTTACACTTTACGTCGCGCGTCTTCTTTCCTCCCTTGCATATTCACTCCTCTCTCGTCCTTGTCTCTTGGTATGCACTGATTTATGGAGTCCAGATGATGTAGACTATAAAGTTGATTTTTAAGAACAAGGGAGTGATGTTGTTCATTGCAGGAAAAACTGATACAGTAAGATATTCGCTGAGGAGAGAGTTGACAAATAAGGCCAAAGAAAAAAAACACGAGCGAACAAGGTGTCATGACCGTTTATCCATCTTTTCAATCAAATCTCTGGCTTCGTTGATTTTGCTTGCGATATAAGGAGAGCCTCCCCTGTCGGGGTGATTTGCTAGCATGATTTGTCGATGAGCATCCCTCAATTTCGCTCGGCCCGCAACAGTATCTCTGACAAAAAAAAGAAAGGGAAAGAATGTTAGCACCACGAGTTTGCGTTTTGTTTCTTTTCCTAATGTAGAACCTACTTGAGTCCGAGGATCTCAATGGCCTCTGCTCTGTCCATTTTCGATTTGAAACCGCCCTTGGCAAGCTCCTGACCGACTTTTTTGCCGAATCCTAGCGCACCGTTACGCATGAGATGACGTGCAGCGACTGCTGCAGTGACCGCGCCGACGCCAATGAGGAGAGGAGTCGCCATACTTTGTCGTGGTCGTAGTCGAGGACTAAAGTGTATGCACCTGGCTCTTCCGCAAAAAAACAAGATGCATGCATTGTTCATCGCTACTCGACGTGAATCACGTTATATATTTCCAGTGCGTGATGCCTCATCACTTTAAACCAAACACGATCCTGGGCGAGAGATGCAATACGCGATGTGAAAGAGCTCCACAGAAGAAAATAACCATTCCACGGGGGAAAAATCTGGGGAGGAAACCATGCTCCTGGCACAGTAAGCGTATACAAGCATACTGAACATGCCCTATTTTGTCTTTGCACGACTTCCTGCACTCCTTAAACCAAGCCCACCGGCAAGATCTCTCCAACCACCCCATGCAAACAGACTCTTTGCGGCAATCTCTCCAAATCCTAGCATAACACCGTTGATAAAGGGCAACACCAGGTTAATCGCCAGACTCGACACAAGGGCCAACGTCCTCGCACGGGTGGAGAGCGTCGAATCGAACACGGAAAGCGTCACAGACGGTGGCGCGACGGGAGGTAACGTGAATCCTGCTGTTGGCTGTCTTCGGTCATCTCCGTCTCCTCTGTGACGAGATGAATCGTGTTGCCGTACACCCGTCGCCCTTCCAGTTTTCTCGTCCAGAGGTGGGAAACTGATAGATGGATACGACGATGTCAAAGATTCCGAATGTACATTCTCCCATCCTTGGGAATTATCTTCTCCAGATCCCGACGCCGTGCTGAATTTCTGGCGTGGGGCTTTGGCAGAGGGAGGGAGAACCCTCTAACAAATAGGGAGGTATTAGTGACTGAGATGGAAAAGGAGGAAACGAGGTGAGACTCACATCCAACGCTTCCCTTCCATGACCTCCTTCTCCCTCTCCAGAGACCAAATCCCGAGCGTCCACAAAACTACTTGCCATACTCGAAGTGGCTACACTAGGAGTCACATAGCTTCCTGCGTCATACTCCTTGCTGCTCCTCCGCTGCTCCCACTCGCCTCGCGTTTTCTCACTCTGCTCTCTCCGGGCTGCGTTCTCCGCCTTCCAATGACTCAACCGTTCGTCATATTCCTTCTTCCAAGATTCATCTGCTGCTGCCAACCGTTCCTCCTCCAACTATAACCATGGCCACCGTGACCGTAGACCCACCAGAAAAAATTGAGAGTAAAATGGATATATAGGGGAACGTCCATTTCAAAACGTCGGGGAAAAATAGATGAGCATGCAATCTAATCACCACGAGAAAATAAAAGGCCGTCTCCCACTACTCACAACGATAGAACGCCTTGCGGCATGGCCCTTCTGCTCTCCGGATGTCTCTGGTTGTTGACTACTCGGATTACTTTGTGATGTAGCGGGGGGAACATCCGGAGCAGAGAAGGAGGAAGAAAGCGCGGCCTAGAGTTTCACAAAACGAAACCAGAGCACAACCGACGAGCACGCCATGGTCGAGAAGGTTAGGCGAGGGGATGGGAGCACACAAGGGACTGGAAACTATACCTCTAATGGATCCATCAAGGCTTTCTTATCTACAGTTTTTTCAGTTTTGGTAAATAATTGGAGGTCGAGCCCAATAGAGACGGAACAGGTCGGGGCCAAAAGCGGTCGATCGGGATAGAACCACTAACATCGAAAGGCAAATCTCAGAAATGTAACAAGTCACAATCCGCGTTGCATTTTTGGGAGTGGAGTTAGCTCACAAAAGCACTCGAAATCCCGAGACACGAGAACACAAAGCGAGCTATTAGGACTGCTAAGGAATGTAGGAGGTTTCTAAACGGGAAGACTATAAACTAGCCAAAGTATGTCCGAGATAGGAGACAATGGTCCATGAGAATTGGATGATCCGCTTGCAAATATAGTGAACAGTGAAGTCTGATCGTCTGCGAAGGATGCGTGGAGTAGAGATAATGCGAGGTTGCCCGAAGAAAGAACTATCCCATGATGCTAGCCCTGAATGGAAAGTAGCATGAAGAGTCGTAAAGAGAGGAAGAGGGGGAGGTGATATGCAATTTAGTAGAGGAATGCGTCCGTTGGGAAAATGTCCAAGGGGAAAAGGGGGGGTTATTGAGCCTTGCGAATATATACGACTCCCTTTCCAGTCTTCTCCCTCACCAGTCCCCAGACACGATCAATCCCATTTCTGGAGTCCTGGAGAGCGCCCTCGATAAACGCCCGTCCTTCTTGCGTCCCTTCTGCTTCGATGAACCACTCGTGGCCCCAGCGAGCACATTCGACTTTTGCGAGCCAGATGAACCGCAACACATGATGCCTTTTCGGGGATTCTCCTGGGATAACTACAACGCCTTTCTTTGGGGTCATAGGAACGGCGCTGGACACGCGTAGGAGGGTGAATTCTGGCGGCGTCCGTGCATCTGGTACCAAGGGAATCGTCATGCTGAAGAGAGGGTTCTCTCCCGCAAGCAATACATGGGAATAATAGTGCGGAGAGGAGAGAACAAATGTCGGGTCATGAACTGGGACAACGGTTTTCGTGGAAAGTGGAAACAGCTCGACTCCGCTGAACACCATCCAACCCCTGCACTCTCCGTTGTCACCTTCGGTGGTTGCGGCGGTACCAGCGGCCGATACATCATCTGAGCCGAGGTCTGGGACATATCCGAGGTTACAGACGAGATCGCCGGCTCGTAAATGTGGCAATATGGATGCTGCGTTGAGTTGCTTCATACACTCCTGGAGTACTCGAGGGTTAACCTGTGAGCAAGGTACGAAAACACGGAAGATAGGAGCCCTTGAAAGGCGGCATGTATGGGACAAGGAGTGGATATCTCCCGGTGAGGGCAATGGCGAGATGGATAGCTCGTTTGATGCAGAAGACAAGGGAGCGAGTGGCGGGGTCAACATTGGCATTGATCGATTGCCTGGTGGTGGGGGCGAGGCCATGAGCGCCGAGGCGTCACTGAGACGCTTTCGGCGACGCGGGGACATTGTCATGGGAGGTGTACTCCTTCCACCTGCGCTATAGCCAATGGATGGTGGAGGTGTTTGCCATCCTGACGAACCCGGGGGTGTACGATAGCCTGGTGGGGTACCTCGCCCTGGAGAGGTTGCAAAGGGGAATGTGGGTGGGTTAAGGGAACTCTGGCTTCGTGACCTCGTGTGCTTGTCCAGAGGAAGGGTTATTGGCTGTAATGTCGAGGGTCCAATCGAACCAAATTGGCTCACACCAAAGGGACCTGGATTAGTGATGGCTGCACTTGGCAAAGATGGCATGGCCGAAGGTGGCGGTGGAGGAGTGACGTTACTTTTCCTCCTTGGTTTTAGGCTGAGCCGCTTATGCCGCGTCTTGTCTTCGTTTTCTGCACCTTGTTGCATATTTGAAACGGACTTTGACTTGTTCAGCTTTATCCGCTCTTTTGACGTACTTCTGAGCGATTTCGACGTGCTTTGGTCCTTTGTTGGCGATGTCGGAAGTGGCATATATGCGGGGGTCGTCGGAGGGAGTAGGTTATTGTAGTAGAACAGCGGGGCGGGGAAAACAAGATCAGGTTGTCCGCCCGTCGGAGAGTCCAGTAAACTTGGTAACGCATCATCCTCGTCAGACGCAGCAATCTGTTGGGCTTGCAATACGGAGCGTGGCCGAAGATAGGCAACGAATCGAGAATGGGTCAATGTGAGTGTCTGGAAGCGGGCAGTTGCATTTTCGGCATCCACAGCCTCCGTAGACGATGCAGATGAACGCGATTGCGGCGATATCACTCGTAGCGCGTGCATGGGGTACACGGAGAGTGAAACGCTGGCCGATTCGACTATAATTGGTCAGGCTATATTCAATTGCCACCCCGTTAGTACTCACGTAAGAGGTCCACGTCCATCAAATCTATCTTTATTGCTTTGTTGAGCCAACTGGGATTTGCAGCGGTGCTCGGTCGGTAACCGGGGACCGTTCTGACCAGAAAGGCATCTCGGACAAGGTCGTTCTGCTCAAATAGGGACTCCATGAATCTTCTGAACTCCTTGTTGCAATGACAGAAACTGAGAACTTCGTAGGGTCCATCTAAGTAGCCGATGATCCTTGCTACAGCTCGTGGAGCATTGGTCAATGCTTCTACAAAGCGTTCTGGTGTGAGGTTTGAGGTCAGAAGAACATCGGGGATTTGGACGGTGTTTGAATCTGGTAGCCATATTTCCCCAAATCGTAGTTTTGAGCCTGCTGTGGAAGCTCCTTGGGTGGGGATGGACGAAGAAGAGGGTTCGGCTGAATGAAACCTAAACGAGGGCGTATGAATGGAATTGGAGGATGATGAAGTTTGCAAAAAGGCGCCTTGTAGATGTCGCGATGCTCTGTGGTTTGGCGAGTGGAGGGGTGGGGGGTCGTGGATTGGGGTCGAAAGTGACGACCAAGGCCGCAGGTTTGGTGAGGACATTGGAGATCGCTGGGGTGAGGATAATGGAAAAAGGTTTGGAGATGTTGGGTGCTGCGGCTGGAGGGTGAGCATAGCGGAATTGACGATCAGCGATGGGCTCCAACCAGTGATCCGCAACGTCAGTCAGGGTCTGGACGACGAGGGCGGTAGAGCTGCAGGAGGAGGATCTGACGGCTTAAATACGTGGAGGACAGCACAAAACACGATGTTCAGGGCAGCTTTAAAGACTTGTGCCCTCAACAAAGGCGATGAGCGAGGCGGCCTTCCTCCCACCAAGATCTTCTGGATAAACTGGCACTTGCAAGCTCAGCGTCTCCAGAATGCAGGCAAAAGACTGCCCCCGAAAGGCGGATTGAGCAGCGGGGTCGTCGTGCGCGATATCGCGGGGGGGACTAAGGTAGTCGATGCAATTTCGACGGCGGTGGGTGCCGACATTTTGGACAGCCGCGCACACTCTGAAGCGACTGACTGAAGCACGTTCATATCTCCAATAAAAAAACCCAAAAGAAAAGAAAGAAATATTTCGTTACAGGGAGCGTTAATATTAAGAACAGCAAAATAATCATCAAGATACTGGAGGATGGCCATCGTTCTGACCGCGGGTACAGCGACAGTTTCCAAACTCCGAGTCTG
>WSTO01000375.1:0-14132 GCA_019627685.1 Serendipita sp. 399 | reverse complement strand
TGTGCCTGAATGATGGACCCCTCGAGGACCAACGTGGTCAGTTGAGAAAACTTCCACTTACTGAGAGGCACATAGCCGCTCTCAGATAGTGCGCGTGTCACGTTAAATCTCAGCTGCAGGTAGCGAAGGCGAGGAAGGCGAGGGACTATCGTCATATCTGTGGTAGATAGAATGCTGATAGAAAGATGAGTGAGCTTTTCAAATATACCTTGTGGTTTGGGCACTTGACTCTTGCAGAGAAAACTGCTGTTGCACTCAAGAGCTTGCATTCGTTGCGCGTACTGGAGAGCATCGAGAATGGCGTTCTGAGACTGGGAGCTACGCGACAGTAAGATGATATGTGCGCTCCCTGGCTTCTTGACGGCCGATTTGAGCGAGTCGCCAACGTCCGTGGTCGCAGCCAATGACTCCAGTTGCGCCTTGATTATGCGGTTATGGGGACATTTCGTACGACATTTGCAGCAAATTCGTGCTGGGGATTCGATTCTCATGGAGTGGGGTAAAGTGGACATCGAAGGAAGAGTGTAATCATGGAAGTTACTGATGGTGAGCGTGACTCCAGCGTCGCGGAGGATCGCGTTCCATGACTTGCAGACGAGTCGCAACTGCCTCCTAATATCCTCTACCCTCTTGTACTCGGCATAAGATCTGCATCCATTATTGAATAGAAGCAAATCATCCACCAGTCGGTTATCCCCTTCGGGTAAGAGCCATGTTCGGAGGGCAAACGTGAAGATCATCCGCCAGATCTCTACTGGAGTACGACCAACGGCAGTTTTGTAATCCATGTAGGTCGAGAGATAGGTGAGGTCACACCTAGTGAACTAGTGCTTGGAGAGGTCAGGTCCAAGTACCTCGTCCGTAGCACCCGCCGCCCTAATATATTTACCCTTTGCGCCGTACCACCGCTCTTCCCTCGTGTTCAAACGAATGGGGCCGGGCCAGGCCGTCCGTCCTTTCCCTGTTGTCTTCCCGCTTGGTTTGTTTTTCGCACAAATCAAGGATTCATCTTCACCCAAACGGTAGACCTCTTCTTCTTCCCGTCTTCCAGTAAACTCGACTCGGACTCAATGGGCTGATAGGATTTTCACGGCGGCATTGTCCCCTCTATATGTTCATATAGGATCAGTTTCAACTTCTTTCTTTGTGGAGCAATCCACATATGTGCATGCATCCATATATGAAGTACAGCCTGTCGCACTACCTTGGAGCTCGGATGGGAAATAACTAGAGCCTCTCCAAGAACTTCCGTCCATCCCCGTCCTGGAACCCAACTCCATCTCGGTCAAAAACCCTTATCCCCTGTCTTTCCAACTCCTTGAAGAGCGTCGATGCGGACAAAGCTCTCCGCCTCAACGCCGTTCCTCGCCTCAACGCCACGTCCCAAAGACGATGAATCCTATCCCACGACTGCGACAGAATCACTTCATCAAAGAGAGAAACCGGAGGCGTGCAAAGCCGAACACATTGTCCAGTGATGCACATCATCCCATCCTGATCCACTCTGTAGAGGTTAATCCAATCGTATAGGAGCAACGACAGTCGCGAAGGACCAGACAGATCCCCGAAAATCACAGTCTCCTTCAGAGCCTGTAGTTTCACGCCCAAAACCTCGAGCCGCCGGAATTGGCGGAGGTGCGGGATGTCGATGCGAGGCGTTCGCCTGGCTCCGTCGTGGTATATGTGATAGCGAAGGATGAGATTCTTGAGGAACGCGGAATGGTTAAGACCAAACTGCAGGACCTCTTCATGGCGTGCGTCGATAATAAACCCTTTGAGGACCAGCGAGGTCAATTGAGAAAACTTCCACTCACTGAGAGGCACATAATTGCCTTCAGGTAGTGCGTGTGTCAGGTTAAGGTCCAGCTGCAGGTAGTGAAGACGAGGAAGACGAGGGACTATCGTCATATCCGTGGTAGATAGAATGCTGATAGAAAGGTGAGTGAGCTTGTCAAATAGTCCCTGTAGCTTGGGCACTTGACTCTCGCAGAGAAAACCGCCGCTGCACTCAAGAGCGCGCACTCGTTGCGCGTACTGGAGAGCGTCGAGAATGGCGCCCTGAGGCTGGATTTTATGCCATAGTAAGATGACACGTGCACTCTCTAGCTTCTCGTTGGCCGATTCGAGCGAGCCACTATCGTCAGTGGTGGCAGCTAATGACTCCAGTTGCGCCCTCGATATGAGATCACGAGGGCATTTCATGCGACATATGCAATGATATTGTACTGTAGATTCGATTCTCATAGCTTGGGGTAGAGTAGGCATCGAAGGAAAAATGAAATCAGGAGAGTCACTGGTGATGAGCCCGATGCTGGCGTCGCAGAGGGTTGCATTCCATGACTTGCAGACGAGTCGTAACCGCCTCCTGATATCTTCCACCCTCCTGTACTCGGCATACGACCTGCATCCCTGACTGAATAGAAGCAAATCATCCACCAGTCGGTTATCCTCGTCGGGTAAGAGCCACGTCCAGAGTGCAAACGTGAGGATCATCCACCAGATCTCTACTGGAGTACGATCTATGGCAGCAATGTGACCCATGTCTGCCGCGAGGTAGGCCGAGTTGAGGCGTGTGAGCGAGGAATCTGGTGGCCAGGTCGAAGTGACGCCGGCCCACGAACCCACTCAGAACCACCGGGCTGCTGAGAGCGCGGTAACGGGATGAGCAACTTGCTTCCTGGACTAAACAACGAAAAGTTTAACGACGCAATTTACCATTTCATTCCTTCCTAGGCAGGATTACCAACTCAGGCCTGTCGATTGCTCTTGATACGCCCTAGGTATTTGTCCTCTTTGTCACTTCGTCTGATGGTAGGGCCAAAACTCATCATGATTCACTGAGTTGCCAGTTGATATTAGCATAGTCGAAAGGCTCACAAATCGTAACGATGATCTGAGTACACTGTATACGTGACGATCAGTGTTATACCCCTTGCACCCAACTGATCACACATAAAACTGATACGATCGGAATGAAGAGAGAAAAAGAAGGACGTCACTCTGCATCTTTGGATACCTCCATTGTTGAAATTTGTTTGAACCATTGGAGGAGCTGAAGTCCAGCTCCCTCTCGCAAGTCTACTCCATCCTTGTCGCGACAGGGGACTTCGGACTTGTTTATCTCCGCAAAGAGCGTTGAGGTGCAGGACAACGCATCCTCTACAATCTGCCAAGAAGTCTCGGCTTCTTCAGCATGATCAATCTCCGCATCGAGTTTCATGGATAATTGACCCCACAAACAAGGGATGAAAATCGAATCAAACATACGCTGTGAAGAGGTGAACATACGATGAAATCGCTGCGCTAAGGAAAGTGGGATCCGGAGACTGGGGACGGGTGACATCAGGGATATTCGTCAACAGTAGTGAGAATAGGCCTGAGCCATTCTGATTGTTTTCATTGACGTTATCGAGTATGCAGCGGGGAGCGAGAAGATCGGTACCGATGGCCTCAAGGACAGGGTACTCTTGGAATGGAGGAGGGTCTGGCGCTTGCGACTTCTGGTCTCCCTCTTCCATCACCTGATAGTCGATTATGATATTACGAAGAGTGAGAGCGTGACTGTGAAAAAAGCGCTGCAGCTTGTTGTCGTTCACAAAGGCTTGACCGCTCACGAAGAAGGTGGTCAACTGTGGGAATGCCCAGTCCCCTATAGAGGAGAATATTCCTGTCAATAAACTTGCAAAGGATAATCCGACGCGAAGGTATTTAAGACGCTGGAGGCTCAGGATAGTGCCTGTCTCTGCCGAACTGTTCTCTTTCAGATATAGATGGGTTAGATTTTCGAATAAGGTTTGAACTTGTATATCCGCTCCACCCCAATATCCGTGAGCGTCGCATGAGATTGCCCTTAAGTTGGGCAAAGATGTCGCGCGTTGGAGATATGGTAGAATATTTCTCTGTAATGGACTCAAGACGAGCACCTGAGCGCTGTCGGGCGTGGACAACGAATCGATCCCGACAGTTCCACGAATAGGGGATATGGACATGTAGTATACGAGAGCTGCCATGTCCGGGGACGCAGCGCCCGATATATTTTGGCACTGAGTACAGCTGCAACGCCAGTCGGAGGGGACTTGAATTCTTTTTGCCCAACGAATAGCTGCTTCAGATGGAATTGCGTTGCCTCGAAACATGCTGACGGTGAAGCCGATGTCGTGCTCGTCGGCGACTTGCTTCCAACTCCGACAGACCAGTCGAAGTCGTCGCCTGATGGCTTCAAATCGCCTATACTTCATAGTCGACTCGCAGTCAGAGTTGAAGAGAAGTATATCATCGATCAGATTGTCACCGCTACCCGGAAGCAGCCAAGTCTTCATCGCCAAATCGAGAATTTTACGCCAGATCTCAACGGAAACGCGTCCCATCGAAGAGACATTGGACATAACTTGTACTTTAGGGCGAGAGAATTCTTGTGGAGCGTATTGTTGGCTAGCGAATGATCGATGCGTCTGCGGTGGAGAGCAAGTGGTGTTTGCATCCCCGACGCGACGTCTCCGATATGAACAATTCACGGAGCACGCAGGGCATACAAGCCCAACGAAATCAAAGCAAAATCATCGCAAAACTTAGATCCAACCCCACGAACAAGTCCCTCAACCTTTATCGAAACAGGCTCCCGCGCTTCACATTGAACAAAGTCAGAGATACGTGACTAATTGCTCTAGTCCTCCAAGTCACCATCCGCCTGGGATGAAATAGATGCATTCTGGATGATGGAATGTCTTTGGCGACAGTCATTTTGGACTCAGGTTCGTCTGTAGTTGACGGATCCTTAGGGCGCCACAGGCAGGTGCCAGGACCCGGCAAGGGATGAAAAGGTAGCAGGAAGTCACTTCATTCGGTAGCTGTATCGTAGTTCCTGCAAGATCACCCAACCACCTTCTATTCCTCGTTGACGGTTCTGTTTGCGATTCGTCTTGGGATAGAAAGGCCGGACCGCTCTTCCAAATCAATTGGTGAAAGGAGGAGGATCCCTTCTGGACATCATCTGTAAGCACCGCATGTTTCTATGGTACCTCCAGCTTCGCTCGATAGTCGGACTTAATTCTCTGCTGTCCTTCTCCGGTATCTCATTCGCTCTCTTCACCTCTTATTCATTCATTCGGGAGCTTTTATACTCACAATGAGACTAGGATCTATTTGACCAAGCTGGAATCACGTTCGGGATTTAATCCTTATTGCGACTGCCGTTGACCGACCATGATACCGGGAAGCAGGAGTCCCGTATTTACGCCGTTAGGGGTTTGCAATGCAAGAGGCGGGCCGCTAGCGCTGCTCACCCCTATATAATGAGGGCTGGTCCGTATCTCTTGGTATCTCACACCCTCAATCATCGTCCCCGGCAATGAAAGGCTTACTAGGATATTGCAGTTTTGTTGCATTCGGCCTAAGTACGGTAGTGGCTCCCGTGATGAGCGCCAACCCGAACCCGATCTCGCTTCGTGGTGCATACACCGGGGTTCATGACCCCTCCGCGCTGTGTCAGAGGACGGATGGGACATGGTTCTTATTCTCGACTGCGTGTGTAATAGTTCTTCTCCTCCTATGATTCCATGCTTAGCAATCAAACAGGGTCGGTATCGCAATCCGCACAAGTAAAGATCGCGTGTAGGTCACTGTGGCTTCCTCATGGCAATGTCTCTCACAATATTTTATAGAACGTGGACCAACGCCGGGGTAGTGTGGCCAAATGGTGCTCCATGGACAAGCACGTAGGTTCAACTATCGAGCCATCGATATATACGCCGTCTGAGACACCTTTAGTTACACTGGCGAGAACAACGCGAATCTTTGGGCGCCTGATTGCACCTTTAGGAACGGGCAATTCTATGTGAGAACGTTAACTATTGACTGGCTGTGAGAGAATCTGGAACCATCGATCTTTTCTAGCTCTACTACTCCGCTTCAACCTTTGGCTCTCGCAATTCCGGAATGTTCTTGGCTCGTTCGACTACCGGTGCCCAGGGTTCTTGGACCAATGATGGACTTGTGTATGGATCGACTACCAGCAGCTCATATAATGTACGTCTTTATGACCTATAGGACACCTCGATAACTGACTGGCATTAGGCAATCGACCCGAATCTTATCATCGGTAATTCCACTTCTCCTGTGTAGACGTGGATGAAATCTGATGATCAACATCAGATGGAAGCAAATGGTATCTTGTGTTCGGCTCTTGGTCGTCTGGTATTGCAATGTTCGTACAACCCATCGTCACCGAGTCTCCTCCTGACACGACATTATTAGCCTGGAGTATGTCATTTGAGGAGTACTGGGAGCGCCTATTAATGGTCAATAGCATCAACCCCTCCACTGGAAAACCCTCGAGCACGAGTTTGACTAAGCTAGCAAGCCGCAACAACGGAATTGAAGCCCCAGTAAGAGGAGAATTCAGAATTCCTTTTTGCTCTCTTTAAATGCGATTGGCTCATAACATTTGAACGATACCAGGTCATCATCAAGAACGGGTCTTTTTATTATCTGTTCACTTCTTGGGACAAATGCTGCGCGGGATTATCCAGTACCTATAATATCCGGGTCGGCCGATCTACGAAGTACGTATATCTTTCAATGAATGATACTTATGGGCTTATGTGGTCCGTTCATTTAAAAGCATCAAGGGACCCTATGTAGATCAGGCCGGAGTTAATCTCACGAACGGTGGAGGTTCGTGGACCAGTAACGGTTTGGATAAATGCTAACATTACTCCTTTATCTATTCAGGTACTCTTATTCTATCAACACACGGTAGTGTACGTCTTTTCCACTCTTCCGGTTTTTCAGATCTAACTATCGAACCAGGTTGTCGGCCCCGGTGGCCAGTCTGTGTTCCAAACGGGGGGCGTGTGGTACTTGGTCTACCACTATTATGTGAGCAATGGCTCAAATCTGGGTATGTGTCAATAATCACACGATGTTACGTTACGTTCTGACCATACCTTTAGGTATCAACCGTCTCGATTTCTCTTCGGGATGGCCTAGTCCTTACTAGAATTTCCTTCCGAGTGTAGCCATGATACGGGTATTGCGATAAAAATATGGCGCACAGTAGCGATTTTGACTAATTTGCGGGCTTCCTAATACGTTATTTGAGACATTCATTCTCATCCTATACTCAATACGTTTCAATTGGTCTATTTAGAGAGGCGTATGTAGGGCACCGAACCACTGATTCTATTTTTCAGATGCTTCCTATACGACGATCCGCTCATTTACATTCAATGCGCCTTGGACGGAACTCGGCTCGCAGCCAATACGTGCTCCCTTGCTCGGCTTGACGTGTGACACTAGTGTTTATCTGTTTATGCTCACTATAGCATGGAATTGCATTTGTAACGGTTAGTACAAATACGTCCGAGTACGCCTTTCTAACCAGCAATCGCTGTTATGCACGCGCCGCGCCGATCCACACTGAGAAACCTAGACCCGCTGATTATCAGCGGGTGGCAAACTGTAAAGTAGCAGAGAACCCAGTTGAATATAGCGTATTCCAAAAAAAGTAACAGACGACGTACTGATTTTCAATATGTGAATTTCTGCTGTTAATCAGCGGTATTTTGTCCATATCAGCAGGCGTAAATCGATCGTTTATACTTGCTGATTTTCCTCGTCGCACCTCATGATTTTCATCAACTGCAACAAGATGGAGCCGCATTGATTTTCAGCGCGCCTTCGCCTGAAGTCTAGTGTCGAGGCCGATCAAATATACGGTCCCATCACTTTAGAATAATTGATTGATACAATGAAAAGAAGAGTGATATATTTGGATAAATGCAGATATACACACTAGTGACTAAGGGCTGAAGGCGCGCGGTCGATCAAATTTCAGGACTGCCGATGCGGCTGTTTGCAATCTCCTCATCGTTGACAATGACATTAGAACCCATACCAAGCTCTTCATCATCGGCCTTGGCCTTTGCACGCCAGTTGCGGAGGGATTGTTTGAGCATTTCGATAGTGACCCAGTCGGAGGCAAAGGCTTTCAAAATGGGAAACTTCTTTCGCATCTGACAAAAAGAGTCAGTAGAAAGATACAGAGACATGCAAGGGGCACTAACCACAGCAATAATCTGCACAATTTTGATGGGGTCTTGCGCGCGATAGTGAGCTTTACAATCCAACTAGGCAATGCGTGCACAATCTCAAACCTCGGACTAAGAGTAGAGTTAGTCTAAGTTTGTTAGATTAATACACCAAGAATACTTACTAGCATGTGGTTATATTCGCGGCGACTAACTCCATGATTTGACAGCATCTTGGCCAGATTGTATTGGCGACCATGCTCACCGGGGATTTGCTTGATAGACCCGGACACCGCAGAAACTGCGGCAGCAGGGAGTGGTGCAGTAGCAGGGGCTGTGGCCTGGGCTTGGGCAGCAGCAAGTTGTGCACAGAGCTCCACAAGCTGGGCTAAATGAATAAACAAATAATGAATAAATGAGTGAATGAGTGAATATATAGTTGAAAGATAGATGATTAGACTCACCTTCCAAGCGTCCATTTGTTTCGGCAAGGGCCTTATTGGCTGCAGCAGAAGTTGCTTTGTTGGTCTTCTTGGAGATAGTGGAGTTGGATGATTGGACCATTTTATACAAAGGTATGTCAAGCTTGAGTGGGTGAGGACTGGCTGGACTCAAAGGGATTGTGTCATCAGACACGGCCTTTTTATAGTTGATGCACTGAGATCACGTGAGTAAATAAGACATTTGGAACCCAGAATACCACAGTTTACCAGATAACTCACCAGTCACGTGCCTATGAGTGTGCGATACGCCGGTTTTCTGTAGGTCCTCTGACCTCAACCTTGATGCTCCCTATTCCCAGATATTATATCACCAATGACTCTTGAGTATTGTAAATGTTGCTCACATTTTGTTTCAGATTGTACAGCGCTCCGCCATTGAAATGGTCATGGGCCACAAGGGCTGTTGGCAAGTCAATATCTCCAGCAGCTTGATCTAGATGCAGTGAACAACATTTGGGATCAGCAGGAAATCACAAAGAAGGTTGAAACTTACCTTGGACAGCCAGAGAGACCACCTATCAAAAAACTCCAAGTTGCATCAGCATCCATGAGCTACAAACATGGTCAAAAGAGGACATATTCAGGCCAAGAGAAGGAGAATAACCCACTACCAGAGGCTATGGAGAACAACCAGACAGTCCAAGAAGTCTCCATAGGTGGAGTCAAGGTCCAAGTCAACTTTGACAAGGTTGACACGGCCACATCACACACAACAGAGTTCCAGCAGCCAGTCATTCCAGATATCCAAGGTGGCAAAGAAATGTCTACAGGCATTATTAGTCAATTAATCAAGGGGCTGGATGATGGGTTAGTGGAGGAACCACTCAAGGAGCATATCAAGCTCTGGTGTGAATCTGGTCAATCAGAGGAGGAAAACATGTCAGATATTGACAAAGAAGATGTTATTGGGACTATAGAAGGGATGTTGGGCTGTAGGAATGAGTTGGAACCCCTTCCCCCACTTGGTGGAGAATCACAAGTTGCATTAGAAAAAGCACGTCAGTAATATTCATAAACTTGATACAAGATATAACAGACTGATTACTCACAGGAAATGCCACATTGACAGAGTCTCAGCTTGAGATGGTCTGAGCATTTAGTTTCCATCATTGTCACAAAGTTGGGACAAAATTATACCATGCACTTAAAGATGAATATCCTGCATTGGGACTTCGATCATTGAAGCAGCTGAAAGGGGATATGGCAACCCTTAGTGGGCTCACAGGTCGATACATTGACTGCTGCCCAAGCAGCTGTTGCGCATTCACTGCACAGCATGCAGAGCTGCAAATGTGCCCATATTGTAGCAGTAATCACTATGATACATCAGGCAAGCCAATACGCCAATATCAATACATACCTATAATTCCCTGCATTCATGCAGTGTATGGCTCCAAAATTTCTGCAGAGCAGCAGAGATATTGTGCTGAAGGTCATAATCCAGAGCCAGAGAAAATCAAGGATTATATTGATGGGTGATTATACCGAGAGGCATGTCAACGTTGGGTCCAGGTGTCTGGTCACACGTTGAACCACAACCACTTCTCCGACTCTTGCAATGTTGCACTCCTTCTATTCAGTGATGGATTCCAGGTCTTCAAGAAAGGAAGACATTCAGCATGGGCGACTATGGCGGTTAACCTCAATCTTCCACCCAACATTTGCTGTCACCTAAATGAGACATGGACAATCTGTGTTATACCCAGACCAAATCAGCCACACAACCCTGATTCTTTCCATTGGCCACTCATAGAGGAACTCACAAGGGGTGCAATTGGAATATTGACCTACAACGTATTTGCTGAAGAAGAATTCCAACTTTGCATCTATGCACTCATGGGTGCTGGGGATGGTCCAGGTGCAGCAAAATGCTAGTTGCATTCCAAGATACAAAATGCATACTCACCTTGCCATGCCTGTGAAATCCACAGTATCTGCCCTCCTGCCATCCCTGGCAAATGAAGCGCCCCTGTGTCTTATATACCACTCAAATCACCTGCAGGGTCCGAGCGAGAGGATTTGGACCCGCTTTCTCTTCCTCTTTGGATGCATGCCACTTTCTTGCAGCAGGCCACGGAGGTCCAGATGGCGCCAACCACAACAGAGAGTACACGGCTCTCTATATTGTATGGTATCAATGGCACATCTGTATACTCTCAATTATCATCAATTTGATTTCCTAACTCATTTCCGGTTGATTTCATGCACCTACTCAAGAATATCATGGAGTCACTCATCCTTCTTTGGACGGGTAATTTCAAGGGTCTCAATGAAGGTGTACACAACTACACAGTTGAGAAGACAGTCTGGGAAGCCATTGGAACATCAGGAAAAAGTGTTGTCTAATATTAGACTAATACTAGAGCTAATGAAGTGTCTTTGGTGCTTTAGTGTGATTAGCATCTCCCCCCTTCTAATTAGGTCTAATACTAGCCTAATATTAGACCTAATCAAGTCTAGTCTATCTAATATTAGAGCTAGTTGAGTCTAATATCTAATGGATTAGTGCCTTTAGCATCTTGTCTAATATTGAAAAATTATTTTTCCTGATGAAGAGCAACAGAAGCCACATTGTCCAACCTTCCCACCGCTTTTGGTCGACGCCTCCCCAATATTTCTCAAGATTGCACATATTATACAGCCAAAGCTTGGCTAATGTGGACTACTCTCCTTGCTTGACCACTTCTCTATCAACGATTCAAGCATGTCCGCTATTTCAATCACTTCATCCGGTTAGTGGAACTTTT
Organism: Serendipita sp. 399; assembly: GCA_019627685.1. Classification (NCBI taxonomy): domain Eukaryota; kingdom Fungi; phylum Basidiomycota; class Agaricomycetes; order Sebacinales; family Serendipitaceae; genus Serendipita; species Serendipita sp. 399. The sequence continues at coordinate 2,855 of WSTO01000375.1, read as the reverse complement.
CACTCAATGCATGGATTGGGAGATGGATCGACAAAAAGTGGAAGAAATACAAACTGGATTTGCTAGTTGGGTACAAGATTTTGAGAGGTGTGTCCCTTCCATACTCACGCTATTTTCCTTTTCCTACTTCTGGCCTAACGATGACTAAATCAACAGAATCTACTACCAATATGATACAAATCAACTATCAGTATGCACACTTCAATTCCATATGCTTTTGCATATTGCAGATACCATCCTTGACGCTGGACCAGTTTGGGTGTACTGGGTCTTCGTGATGGAGCGACTCTGTGGGCAACTTCAACGGTCTGTATCATCAAGACGGCACCCATATGCAAGTATGAACGCATGGATTATTGAGTGGGAACAATTAAAACTTGTGAAGAATCGGTTTGGTCTCACAAGTATATTCCGTCCGACTTCATCCACGGCTAGCAAGATGACTTTTTTTCCGGATTGTATGTTGAATATATGCTGGTTGATACAATTTCTCATATTTGTCTAGATCCGCTCTCTGGTCTTTTACACCCCCGGACGGTCAAGACCTTAAGCCCCGACCATCACCAACGAGTTGTGGCTGCGATTGGAACCAAGTACGATGTACCCAGCAAGTCGATTCAAGATATTATTCCACAACGGATTGCGTGCTGGAGCCGGCTCCATAGGATTGGAGGAGGAGATCTCTTTCGTGTCGCATCTGCCGTCAAACGAACATCAGGACAATATCGCGACAATTCTTATGTACGGGTTCGTTTTTTTTCTTTCTCGATCCCTATCTTGTCTTAACATTCATTTGACTAAGTATGCGTTATATGTCGATGTCTACGCTCGTCAACAACGGCGAGAGCCGGCTTTTGAACTTCGTACCTACTTTGGCTGCCTCGAAGATATATATGAAGTATCACTGCCGCCCCAACCCCCGTTCGATACCAAACCAATGGTATTGCTCCTTGCGCTTATTCGGCCCTGCGACGCGACCTTTATCCCACAAATGAATGCCCATATATACCGGACCTATAAACCACTCGAGGTTGTCGACATTCAGACGATTGAATCGGTGGTTGGTCGCGTTCCCTATGGAAATGGTTGGGCGATTGTTGACAGAAGCGGAGAGCTCGCCCGTGCGACAATAGTTGCCAGTGGTGGTGATATCATCGATGAATGAAGAAATACTGATGGTAGTGGGATGGCAGCAACTGATATTTACCATTTTTAATATGCTACATACATTCACTCTTATAAGCAGCGGTTGACCCGCGTTGTGAGCAGCGAAATTCTGGCTAAGTCCCAAATCAGTAGGTCGTCCGTTCGACCACTATCCATTGAATAAATCAATGGGTCCTCAAAATAACAGACAACATCCTGATGTTTACTTTACGGTGGATGGGCCGTTACTTTTCAGTTGAATCCGGGCTCTCGGTGCCAATCGCGGGGCGTCGGCGCAGCCCATCCAATGTCGCACTCTGCACCGCAACCACCAGTCATATCCAGTGAGTGCATGAAAAATGACATTACTGACTCGCCACTCTGCGGAAGGTATTCCAGCCTTTGAGCCATAAAAGGGATAGCAGGTGACCTTGGGCTGGCGGCGAACAACCAGACGCCCATTCGAACTTTAACCTCTCCCACCTTTACCGATTCAACGAAGAAAGACTCTTGTAGTAACGATATCATAGCGGCTTGTAGTTGTAAGCACTACTTTCTCCTCCTTCGTTATGGCTAGGTTCGTGATCTTCTGTTGACCCAGACTTCGCGGTCTCGAAGTAGAGTAACCAAATGGAACAGGAGAATCAATCCACATCTACGACCTACAACAGAAATCAATCACATGGCCGAATGCGAGGACGCATTGGCTGGTCGCATCGAATCAACGACTCCGAAGAGAGTCATTGGACATACGGTGGTCCCCTGAAAGCGACCAAGCACTCAAAATACAAAGAAATTTTACGTTCTCTTCACGAGAAACTTCCGCCTGGGAGCTACTTTGAGCTTTTGTACGTCGCCAAGTCGCCTAGAGCGGGCAAGCCCCCCCTTTGCGCATACAGGGTCGACCCTATCTCGGGAAGCCGTTCGGTTCACGAATTTGATGGAACCGTGTGGAAGATGATACGCATGCAAGCCGGGTGGTACGGACGCGAAACATGGATGGGGAGGAGCGTTGCAGATTTCTTCATTCCCTTCGACCCGGCTCGACTCAATGGCTTTCACCCGAATGTGCAAATTGTCATCCATAAGACCGAAGATCTCTCGAAATGTGCTCACGAAGCCCACTTTCAGCTCGGTGTCGGCGATTTGCTGCAACTCGTCTGTGATAATGGTCGTGGGGATGATATTGGAGGTCTCATTCTTGGCTCTCCATGGTACCTCAAGGTACCAAATGAGGAGGGTGACCATTGTGTGGAGACAATCGATGGCGGCTCGACGAAGGAAGTCATGCTCTATGGCTCAGAAGATGCGCCGGTGACATATGCTGTCTAGTCCCTTTCAAGAATGCTGTACTTTCAGAGACACTAATAAGAAAATATATGCTAGATTATGTCCAGAACCCCCGTTGCAAATCGCGTTATAGAAGTTTGCTACTCAACGGTCATCCCTCCATACCTCGATGTTCAGCTATTTCGACCTCCTCTTCCCTCAAGGTCCATTTCATGGAATATAGTGACGTACTATCTGAAAATATCGCGTCAAATATTTCGATGTTCACTCTATATCGCGATCTTACCTCATTCCGGGCAAGTATTGCCAATAATGCCAATGCGAAAAGGGCAATAAGGTAATTGGAAAGACGATGGAGGACGACGTATTCGAAATACATAAATCGCCTCTCATATGCGCCCTTACGTTTCATTGGGGAT
>WSTO01000374.1:0-14141 GCA_019627685.1 Serendipita sp. 399 | reverse complement strand
TCTAGGCTAGTCCCGTTTTACTAATGGTCACAAAAATCGATAAAAAGCATGAAATGTATTTTGATGACACAGTCCACCGTACATCAGAGCACCTTGATGGAGTTGCCTCTGCCAACCAATAGGTCCTTGGTCAGATTGCCTGCTCGCACAACGACTTTGATCTGCTTCCCTCCATACAATCTTGGAGCCTTCAACGTGACGGATGTCAGGGTGCCCGCTTTCCACGCAATATCTACTTCTAAGCCTCGTCGAACACGCACGCCACGCAAAGACCCCTGAGACCACGAAGGAGGAAGTGCTGGCAGCAGTGTGATGGTGATCGCCTCGTTCAAATTTTGAGTATCAGGAGCTTGGATCAACGCATTCTGACGGTGTGTGAGCAAACAAGCGGTGGTGTTTGGGGAACTAAACTCACCAAAACAGCTGCTGGATAGCCGCCGTTTGCATCCATTTGGAAAAGTGTATTGTCAGCAGTATTGAATGGGTTGTAAAGACTGAACAGATTGACCGCGAAATTTCGAGAGGTCGCATACTGAGGGATTCGATCAGCAAAAATTCCGATGCAAGATACTGGGGCCTTACGCTCAGTTGATTATAGAATCGGGTCGCGTCTCCCAGCTGAGCCCAGCATGCAGCTCTCCATACCTTTCCCCAACCAGAGTCCGCATCAGGTGCGGTTCCAATACCCCGTTTGATCATGGTGGTGGTTGAACTAGCCAATAACGCCTTTGTAACGTGAGCATCTAGCTGAGGGGGTGGGCTGAATCACGCGTACCTGGCGGGTCAAATTTGCTGGCTTGATGCCATCGGAACCGGGGACGAATGATACGATAGAATAGGATGGATACAGTCCAGTAAGATGAGATAAATGGCGGTGATCGAGATGAGCTGAGTTATCGAGGTCCAACTTCCATTCTTTAAGAGCGTTAGCCTCGGAATTTCAGTCCAATGCTGGGTCCCTTACCTTGGAGCTGGCCGGCTGCGCTAATTCGCAGACCACGATCGAGCTTTGACCGTTTCTTTTGAATTTCTAAGCAAAGATTAGGACTGGCAGCAGCATCACTCGGTTATGTACCTAACAAGAATGATCGCTCGCTTCCAGCACCGAGGATTTCTAGGGCTTTCTCCACCGAGTTGAACAGCTCCCATATTATCTGTTGCCAATGTGCACATCCTGTGGCATTGATCAGATCAGGTGAGTTCTATCCAAGTTGTTACCTACCAAAGGTGGTCTGTGGTAGTTCTGGAGAGTTGCAAGGGACTGCAACGTAGGACCCATCGTTGGTACTCCGGTCAACCTGGAGAGCATCCAACCAGTATTCAGCAGTGTGCTTCAAGAGTGGGTATCCTTGTTTTCGGAGCCATTGAACATCGCCAGTGTAGTCGAAATGGTCCCATACATGGGTCATCTAACGGCTAATTAGGCTCGCCACACAACACCAACGAGATATCTGACGAACCAACCAGGCGCCGGAAGCTGCAAAACGTGTCAGAAGACGGCACGTTACGGAGCAAGGACAACATACCTGCGTAATTCGTCCATTCAGCTGGATTGTAGTTGGGGATATTCAGTCCCTTCATCCCGGTCGATCCGAAAATCTAGGGCCTGAACTTGAGTTTCAAACATCCAACGTCATCATAGCACACGTACATTTATCTACGAGAGTAATCAGCATTGTGCACAAGGTGTTTGTTTTCCTCACCCACCTCGTTGTGCATGGCCCATCCCCTCGATACATTGTATAGGATTTGGGCAGTTTCGCTTCCACGATGTATGGCAGTTTTCTGGAGGCCGTGATCAATGTTGATTGTATCGAATCCACACAGTAACGTGACGCACCTGAAGGAAATCCCAGAGGGTTTGCGTGATATCCATTCCGGTCGTCTCCACGGGCCAGTACATCATTTGAACGTTGATATTGGCTATTCAAATCGTCACGACAGAGAGAAACCCAGATTAGAGCCTACATACGATGGTAATCTGAAAAAAATTCGTCAGCATGTTCATTTACTACTTTCAGCCTACTCACCACCACTCCATGGGGCCCAGGCCCCCTTCGACCAAACACCTTGAAGATTGGCAGGTAGATTTCCCCTGGCGGAGCTGAACATCAAATGTCGTCCAAAGTTGAAGAAAAGCCATTCCAATAGAGTCCTTCCAGTATCGCTCTTCTGACCGCTGAGTTCCTGCGCCTGGTAGTCAGCTATGAGCTGATCGGTGCTCCGAGACCAATCGGGCTTTTGCCCGATCTCCAGATGGAAGCTCTGGCTGGTACCTGCGAGGTAATCCTTGACATGTCGTTGTATAAATGAGGTATACGACATCGGTGAGGCAGATGACAATCGTCGCAGAATTGACGAGTGCGGATCGGGGCCCTTGAAGGAATAATGTTGATCTGCTGTTCCGGCGTTGATATCATACTCTGTTCCACCAGTCCAGGTGAACCAAATATCCGTCGCATTAGCAACCGTAATAACTCCACTGTTACAGGTGACGGAGGAGCCTGCATTTTTTGAGATCTGTACCTTTCCCACAATTTCATATAACATTCCGGCACCATTTGAACCAGCATTGCCTCTAAGAACGAGCGTAGTGTTGTCTTGACAGATTTGTTGAAGATTCGAGTGATCTGGTATCGGCGCTATCGAGTACGTGACCCGAGCGAGGGCCTTCGTCGAGCTCGTTATGTGAGAGCATAAGCGGTCTGGATATGAGCAGACGTATTCTCTTGTGAAAAGACCACCGTTAGCGAGGATGATACTCGAGCCATCGCACTCACCTTCGAATATCACTCTCATTCTCCTTCCAGGACCCGCGTACAATTCCCTGATCCATATCAAGCCACCGAGTATAATTGGAAAAGTCAATAGTTCCATCTCTTGCGATGATCAGATTCCCTGCACTACTGAACGTTCCTATGAAGGCTATGTCAGTGACGACAACCGTGTTTTTTTGTTAGCATACCATAGTCTCCAGCTTCCGAGGTGATTCCGTTCAAGTCTTTAGAGGGGTTAGAAAGACACGAGTGTTCGACGATGCTACTTGCCTGGCGCGGTTCCGTTAGCAAAAATGGTATTTCTGAGGGCGTTCAGCTTCTCGTGAACTATCGGAGCGTAGGACGCATTCCAATTTGCACCATTATACACCTGTGCAGGATATTTAGGGGAACGGGTTCCGTGAGAACTACGGAGTAGCTCACAGGATCAGAATAAGGACCACCGGCCCAGAGGTCGTCAAGGTTCAAGATGACCGTGTCATTTTGTACACCCCCAAAGACAGCAGCTACGAGACTGGTCAGAGTGTCGCCTTGTGGTACAGCTGGAACGGTCAGAAAACGTACCTCCCATGTATCCGTTACCAATAGGCAGGGATTCAAACACCCAATTTGCAGCTGGAGTACGATACCATAGAGCATTTCCTGAGGTAGGAAGTCGAAAATCAGGTTGAAATAATGCCTTTGATGGCAGTTGCGGGGCAGCATAGGCCGCCAAAAAGAGTGACGAAGCGATAGCCGCTATGGAAAGCATACGCACGAGTACACCCACTAAACTAATTTGTAAGAGATCGAGAGTGGTCGGCTTTATATCAGCTGGCGACGTCGACCTCTTTCGTCCCCAAAGATTGTACTACGTAGCTCCCTACGGATCAAAGTGACGGCGCATAGTACGGACCGTTACATTCAAAGCCTAACTTCCGGGGACATCCTCGTATGGGAACAGATCGGCTACGGAGAATCTGGGCCGTGTCGAGCTTCCTTTGCTACGCGCGAACCGTAAGGGATGTTCTCAAACGCTCAAATCCCAAGAATATCGTTATTTTTTTCTCAGGCTGGTTATTCATGCTGCAGCGCTTCCTTCAAATGTGCGGGGAATTGTCGCCAATGAAGGAAATCAAGTTGATTGCACCACTCTCGACCACATACTGGAGACTCTGCTTGCGAGTAGGATTAGTGACGATGTGGAGACATTTATCTCTCAACGTGTCGGAGATCAAGTCAAAGTGTTGAACTTGGGAAGCTATGGTCACTTAAACTAGTGGGCCACCCAATCGCTTGCAGGAATTCGTGAATTACAGATATTACAAGGATGAAAGCTGGAGCTGAAGTACACGTGCACATAGACGAGCGAGCATGAGGTGGGTTAGAGGTGAAAAAGCCTGAAATAGTCAACATGCCACGGGGATTGATAGAAACATCAAAAGGATGTGAGAGCCTTTGTCAACAGAGAATACCATTCTGCTCACCGATTCACTATTCCACGTATCCCTTTGTCCGATTTCCGTTGGTTCTGCTCATCCCTCTTGCCCGCCGCTCCGACATCTGTATCAAGGTATGCCTTCCCGCCAGCCATTTGCTTGAGCACAAGCAACATACTAGGAGCGTTTTGAGCAATCGCTTGGACGATATCGGACGCTGTCAACGTCTGGAGTTCTGGTGGCGACTGCAAGCAGGGGCAGTTTAAGCGCTTGTACTGGCATCCCTTCATAAATTGGTCCTTTAGGTCGGTCTCTCGGATGTGATAGAGGTTCTCGTGGTCCTTGTAATTCCCCCAATCTGTCGTTAAAACGGTGACATGGGTCTTCATAGTCGGTTCCCCAACAAAACTCTTGAATAATTCCCAGGCCTTCATGTCTTCATTGGTTATTCGATCATCGGTGATTTTGTGGAAGAAAAGGATGGCTGAGACTACATGTATGTTCCTATGATATAGTTGGTTAGATTCGATGAGATAAACGGGAACAGGTACTCACCTTTTAGTCAACCATTCGGTGACCTGACCGAATATCACGGGGTTTTCTTTGGCTCCAAATCCCGGTGTATCGATTAGGACAATCGGATGGGGATCAGAATCGGAAGAGGTAATCCTAAACGCGGTAATGGTGTCCGTGCACGGTGTCATGGAGTGCCCAACCGGCGCCGTGTCTCCTTCACCCACAGCATTAACAAACTAAGAAAGTTAGTATCACCATAGGGTGCAAACGATAGTTATGACCATACCGAGCTCTTCCAAGTTCCAGTGTGACCAAGGAGACTAACAGGGATTGAATGATGAGAAGAGTCCGAACAAACATTCTATCACATACAGTATAACTTTATCTTTAGGATCTATAAAATTGGTTATTTTTCGTTTGAAAGTGGCAGACATAGTGACTAGAGGAAACAGGGGGGAGTTCTTCAGCTTGAAATGGTCACATATATTATTTGGTTGGTCTCGGAAGAATAGTACTGTGGATCTCCTTGTTCGAATCTCGACATGCGTAGGCAGCAATGCGCCCATGAGGCCCGGCCTTCACTTGCTGTGCTGCTGAATTGCAGGTTAAGGTAGCGAGACCGTCAAAACCAGCATTTTGTAATAAAATTAACAAATATTTTTCTAAAATGAGAACCATTGAATGGGCTGTAAAGCTTTAATTACTATATTCCGACCCATGAAACCAACTCAGCCGCGGATTGTATACTCGCTTTATCGTATCGAGTACATAAACGTGAATGAGAGTACATACACTCGGATAGACTATCGATATTTGGTCTGAATTTCGGCAAGAGAAGAGAAACACAATATAGAAAGGCGCGTGGTCTGTTATCGGTTCCGCGTGAGGGAGTAGAGAAGCAGTCTCCGTAAATCCCCGCACCATCTCAATCATTTTCCCCGTGGCCCAATCTGAGGCACAAGATCCTTTTGCTGAATGCATGGTCGTGAGCGAGGAAAATCACGACAGGGAGCAAACTTACCGGTTTACTATACCACCGCAAAAGGCGCTTCGAGAGAGATAGGTCCAACTCCTCCATCTCCGAAGCCGTCTCCTCCATCCGCTTCTGACTTCTTTCGGCCTCCACTGCCAAACTCCGCTTCAGAACTGGGTTATCTTGTCGTTGAGATAGTCTCTTCAGCCGCCGGTAGGCCTCCTTCGTATCCTTGAGTGATTTATCTAGTTCATTCTTGAGAGCTACCCCAGCTTCCGTCTCTTTGAGAGGTTTGCGTTGGTCGGCGATCTGGCAGGAGACGAGAATACCACCGCCCAAACCTTCCTGATAGGCGTCGAGGTCCTCCACATGTCTCGGGAGTCGGGTAATGATATGCTGAACCGACTCGAACGAGTCGTCGAAACGTTCAACCGCGCAACCTCTGGCAATCATACCGTTCCAGAATCGTGTTTTGAGTTCCTGTTCTCGTAACAGCCCCACAGCAGGGTCTACTAGCTTCCACATCGTCGTTACAAGAACAACTCGTGGCATCGCGATGTTGCCGCAAACGCTCGCGAATAGCTGGAGGTTTTTCAGTGGTGAGCCGCCCATCCTGTTATCGGTGATTCTATGTAGGTAAAGAATTGTGTCTATGTTGACCTTGTAATGATAGCTGAGTATCACATGGTCAGCAATCACGAAGTGAGGTGCGGCGACAGAACTTACGCTTCTAAAAAGAAGTTCGTAACCAGGATCAGAATATCGATATCCGACTTGTACGTATCGTTGAAGCCTGGAGTATCGACGAAATAGACGGGCCTGCAGTCGCTGGTCCGCCATGTCGGCTTGACTACTCGAATGGTGTCCGTGTATGATTTCAATTCGTGACCAATGCCACTAGCGACGCCCTTGGTAGCGTAATCGATGAACTGCGCTGGCCGTCAAGAAATGAAGCGGAACGACGTAGTGTCTGAGCCTTACAGTGCTTTTTCCCGCGCCGGTGGGTCCCATAACGCTGAAAAAGAACATGAGAAACCAATTTAGGCGATGAAAGATACAGCGACATACACAATGACTTTGGCATTTTCCGGAACAACAGGGGTTGACATCGCAGAGAGGGCTTTCACACGGTTTGAGAGAGCTCTAGATGCAGAGCTTGACGAGGATACTTAAGAGAGGTAACCGACATGAGGCCTGGGTGCGTCTGATGGGACGGCAATGCGCATGGGGTGCTGGACCCGCGTGAGCTGGACGCATTCGATGAGAGTCCGACGTAGATACCCACGCGAGAGGATACACTGAGAATTACTGCCATGCACTCGCGCTTACAAAGGAACCGAACGTGGTGGAGGCGAAGTTATAGGCTAAGCTAACGGTTTTGCTTCACTTGCCGCTCCGAACGGACTATCTCAACGTAGCTTTAGCCAATTTCATCACTATTTATGTCGATTTACAAAACCTACGTATACGCCTCTTCGAGAGAGTCTCATTGGTGAGCCCTCCCCACTTGGGCAGCTCGTGCTCCGGCGCATACCAACGAGACGTCATAATAGAAACATGAAATCATCCCTGATCGTAAACTCCGCTATAAAGAGCTGGCGAGGGCAAGGAACAGTTGCGCTAAGGTCGAACATCGATCACGCCGCGAGAAGAGGAGCACTCGTTAAGGGGCAGTTCCACTGCCGCTTGGGATATCTGGTGTTGACTAGGATACCCCGTCAGCAGATTAGAGAGAAAAGGATTCGACCTTACCGCTTTGCCACCAAAAAATCTTCTCACTTTCGCCGAGAAGGGGAGCTTTAGCTTGCGCAATTTTTCGGCCGCTTCGGTGATTTTTTGATCGATATCCCTCATTTCGGCGAGTAAGTTCTCTTTCGCGGCGGGATTTGTTTGCTTGTCGACGATTTCCTGTAATCTACGGTTTGCCTCCCTTCTATCCTGAATCAGCCGCTTAATCTGTCTGTTGAGGGTGATCCCGGCTTCAGTATCGTTGAGCGGCCTGCGATCGACCGTGAGCTCGTGCGAAAGGAGGGGAGTCGTTTCTCCTTGGACGTTTAGGGCGATATTGAGAGCCGAGTCCCTCGAATCTCGGAAAGGTTCAACTTTGCCTCCTGACGCGATCATTTTATCCCAGAAGGTGGCTTTCAACTCTTTCAGCCGTTGTTCTGCTACATTCTCTCTCACCAATCTCCACATCGTCGTGACGATGGTGACGCTAGGCATGGCGACATCACCACATAAACTGGCGAATAATTCGAGATTCTTCAACGGCGATCCAGCCATTCGATTATCCGATATCCTGTGCAGATAGAGAAGCCTGTCCAACTTAAATCCTTTCTTGTTGCTAGGAGGTACCGGATAAGCCATCGAGTGTCGCTCTTGGTCAGAGCTGTAAAAAAACTCACGCATTGATGAGGAACTCTGCAATTTTAGTCAAGATGGCATAGTCCGAGTTATTTGTATCATTGAACCCAGGCGTGTCGACAAAGGCGATGGATCGGTTCCCTACAGTCGTTTTGCTGATCCCGATTTCATCTGTGCATGATTTTAAATGATGTCCAACACCGTTTCCACCTCCCCCGACTGCGTAATCGATAAACTAAGGAAAGTAAGGAACAGTGAGAAAGCGGGAGTATCAGGCTCACCGTGCTCTTCCCAGCTCCAGTCGGTCCCATAACACTACAATGGTATTTAATGGCGAGTGGACACAGAATTGCTTTATCACTTACATGATAACGGTGTCATCCTTAGTGATTTGATTGGCCATGGTAGAAGATGTGAGATGCTCGAACAAAGTTCGAACGAGGATATGAGGAGTATTTGTAGAGGGAGATATGTTAGTACATGAGGTCTGGGTGCATCATCTGCAGGTTAATACCACAACGCGTATGTAGGGCGGTACCCTCGTGTCCAGCACTGCGCCACCGAGTTCACAAATTCGGAAGGCACAGCCGTTTCCCCAATTTACGTCGCCCGAAAGCAGGATCAACAGACGATATGATTGGGGAGAAACTATACTTCTACAGTATGCACTCACCTGTCGCGTTCATGCAACCTTGTCATTTTTTATCGCCCACCAAACGAATCCTTAGCAAGAAGACGGATTTTTCTCCGAACTTCAGGGACCTACCCGGGCGGTATGCCTCTTTCGGGAACGTGGATCGACTTGGTCGGGCCGTCGGGAGGCCACCTGCGACATCTCAATCTCTCCCGTGTCTCATTTCGGTGTTCGATGTTATCGATGCAACAACGCCCCTCCAAAGTCAATTCTCCTGGCAATGGAAATTTATTTCGCTGGTTAACGATGCGACTGCCATTTTCCGCCCGTAAATTCTGTAGAAAGTTAGAAGCTATCTTCACCAGGAATAATTGAGATGAGAGAAATTGAGGATTTAAAATTCGTCTGACATACTAGATTGCCATATACGTGAAAAGCTGAGAGGAGCCAGAGCAAGACACCGTTTCGGTCAAAGAACCCGATCCAGAGATGATCCATGAGAACCCTGAAATCGGCATGATAAGAACTAACTATCTTTATATAACGCGTTCCCCCGGATGAGGATGAGAAGCTCGCATATGCGTAAATACCCACAGATCCTGTAACGAGTTAATCTTAATATCTAGCGAATCAGTGCGGGAGTCTGAGAGGTGATTCAGGAGGAACATTCGAAAGATCAGATAGGGGAGAGCCTCTCGACTCTGTAGGCACGGTCGCTGGACTTACCTGACTGTGTGGTTTCGAGTGGGACGTACAATAACTGTTACAAATAGCTATGTATCACGAACAAAGATAGCACACCGGTGTCAAACGGCATCATAGAAGACGCTAGAACATCTCTTTTGGGAGTCGCATCGTCAAAGGATAATTGAAGCAGAGGCTACTACGATTGAAAATGAAACGATTGTTCGAGTTTTTAATGGGCGGTGGCTCAAAATTAGTCGCTCGAATGCCATTATCGTCATTTATCGAAGATAATGATTGTATATAACAGTCGTGTTCGGTCGGTAAGGACTTCCGTGGAGGAGAGGAGATGGCCAAAGGGATTTACCACTTTGGACCCAACCACAACTACGGTGTAGTGCACATGACGGCGAAATTGAGAAAAATCAGCCCATTGTCGTTACCAGGCTTTGTCGCCCTATATGAATGAGATATAGCATATGAAGGCGCCGAGCGATCTACAGAAACCGTCCAAGTATCGAACTTTAGGCACTCATGACCGCGTCATTCTATGGTATGTTAGGTCTGCTCGATTTATGGCTATATGAATTCGCACTTACGCTCTGAAGTATCCTTTTAGTCTACCTATGAGCCCCCTCGACCCCTTCGAGTCTCCCTCCTTTCTGATACTTTTGCGTGTCTTCGTCTGACTGAAGCTTACTCCGTTCTCCTTCATCTCCCTCTGCACCTCTAACAAGGAGAAAGGAGACTGCTTCAGAACCTCATCGACAATGCTCGTCGCCGAGGTGGCGAAGTCATTTGCATGGTGCTTCCCTAGCCGCATAAAGGTGTTGACCTTGAGATATAATCTACGGAGTTCATCTTCGCGCATGGAATACAACTCGTTTGTACCCTTGGAATCGTCCCACATTGTCGTTACAACGACAACATTCGCCACCATGTCCTCGCCTACCATGCATCCAATTGTCCTGAACGTCGATAGGTACGTATTGGTGATCCGATTATCTGTGATTCGGAGCAGGCAGACGATCCCTGACAGCTTGATATTTCTATCATCGTACCTTAGCCACCATCTATAATATACAAGGAAATCGAACTCACGAATCACTCAACCAGGACACAATATCAGTAAAAATCTCGATATCTTCTTTGCTTCCGAATCCGGGGGTATCAACGAGAACCGTGGGACATCCGAATCCTGTCACTCGAAACATTTCAATTTTCGATGTGCAGGAGACGAGAGTGTTGTTGATACAGGCATGCTCGCCCTCTCCAACAGCATTAATGAACTACAACGAATCGTCAGAATATATTACGGAGGATTTTCGTGTGTACCGACTGTGCTTTTTCCAACGCCAGTTTCGCCAAGAAGTCTACACGTCTGAGTAAATTGGGGAAGATCACCGATTCAAGGTACGTACAGGATGACTTTGTCATCAGCGGATAATGCTTCAGTTCTTTCGCGTTTCAACATGTCTTGAAAGTTCCACCATGAGGGGATCAGCTCCAGATTGGAGGATTGGCACAGGAACTACTGAGCATTCACGGTCTCATCCAGCTCGAGTGCCTCCTACCACGCGAAATCAGGTAAGTCTCCGTGAGGTCGCGACAGCGTGATTGACTCGTGTCTAAATGCAGTGTTTTTCTTTTCGCTTCTGGCCAATCAGCGTAAGGAAACCACTCTCCACCACCCCACGCTGATAGGGTAGGAGGCATGCGAAGCGCAGTCTCTCCATAACGAGGAACGCAAGCCGGTATCGTAGAAATGGTACATTTAGATTTACCGTATCGAAAGGAATACAAATAAAACGGAAAATAACCGCATGTGAGACGAAAAGAAGCCAAGTGTAGCTCCACCAAATTCTCTTTTCATTTTCCAATTGTAGGAATGATTGGCGCTTGCTAACAAAACAGTTAGAGGAGGAAGAGTGTTAAGAGTAGAGGGTGTACCTGCTTAGAAAATCTCCTCATGATGTTGCTTCCGAAAGAAAGGTCAAAGGAGCGAGCTCTGGACGATACCTCCGAGATGGTGTTGTCGAGCGTTTGCATTTCGCTTTCTAGGGCTTCTTTCACGGCTGGGTTCTTCTGCCGCTTGGCTACATTTTTCAGTCGTTTACTCGCGTCCCTTTTGTCTTTCTCGAGCTTTTTCAACTGAGTGTTCATCGTGTAGCCGACTTCAGTCGCCTTGAGTTGCTTGCGCTTCTGGACGAGCTGTTTAGAAAGAAGGATCGCTTTCAAGCGTTCCTCATCAGGGAAGGTGACCGCGAACGCTGACTCGTACGAGTCCTTAAATGGAGCAACGGTGCAACCCTTCTCCAGCATCGGGCTCCAAAAGTCTTTCCGCAACTCGACCAGTCGTTGTTCTCCCACGTCTTCGGGGACCAGCGACCACATCGTCGTCACCAGGACGACGTTTGGCATCGCAACGTTACCGCAGAGGCTTGCAAATAGCTGGAGGTTTTTCAACGGCGACCCAGCCATCCGATTATCGCTGATACGATGGAGATAGAGGATCGTGTCCAGCTTGAGCTTTCTCCCATGACTGCGTGATGCGGTATCAGATCCAACGAATAGACGGGAGAGAAAAATACTAACGCAATAACGAGAAACTCCGCAATCATAGTGAGTATCTCGATGTCGGACTTGTAGGTATCATCGAAGCCAGGAGTATCGATGAAGCAAGTCGTGGATCCATCTTCAATGGCCTCGTCATTTTTGCTTTCTCCGTTGTCATTGGCGTTATTGTGTGATGTGTAATTGGATTGGTTTGTACCGTGATCATACGGTTTCCCGACTGTACCACTGCTGAGTTGCGTGATGGGAAGCCTAGGCTCTTGATCGACGACAAAAGGGTGCTTTGAAACAGCACCAGGAACGTTGGATCGCTCTATGAGCGCGCGGTTGTATGAGTTTACGATAGGATCGTTATTGGGCCGCCCGCCCGGGGGGCCGGACCTTTGACTGGTGATGGAGGGGGGTACTTGGGCGACAGTGGGAATATTGAGCCTCTCGTCGGGTGCGGGATAAGGACTAGGCTGAGTGAGCGACGAATTGGTACCCTGTCGGCCGGTCACAGGTTGATTGTGAGGAGAGAAACTAAGGGGGTTTTCAACCTGGCCAGCCTCGGAGTGGCGGGGATTGGAAGGTACGTAATGGTTCGGTGCGGTGGAAGTAAAGCGCAGATCAGATTGTTTGCCTCCGGGCGGGATGTACTGCGGTTCGCCTCCATTGTAGCCGCCAAAACTCGACGTTGCTGAAAAGTCGGTGGTGGAGGGATAGGGTTGATAATCGTGTATGTCGTCGACGAGGGTCCTGGATTGGGTAGAAGTCGCAGTGTTGGACCTTTTGATGTCCAGCGTATTATGACCAGGCTGTCTTGCGGCGTTTGCGCCGTTCCCTGCTCCACGAGTGGCTGCGCCACCGTTCGCCTTCGTCCAATTGGCATGGTCAAGTTCAGTCCTACGAGTTTCCATGGGATTTGATTGGATTGTATCGTGATAGGTCGCAGGCAAACCTTGGAAAGGAGTCTCCGGAGCTCCGGAGCCGATGAGAGGGAATTCTTTGCCGTCCTGCCCATCGAGGCTATGGGAAGGGTTGGGAAGGGGATCGTCGGGCTGAATGGAGATGGAGGAATTGTTCGCAGCAGAAATATTGGGATGGTCGGTAGAGAGGAATTTCGACGCGCGTTTGTCGGTGGAGGGGGAACGACGACCGAATGGGGTCAATCTGCTCATCATTTTGGCAAGAGCGGAGCGATCCCCCTCTGAAGGCTTGGATCGGTCGGGACCAAACGTGCTGGATTGATCATCCTCAACGAAACCATTGGATTGCTGGACGGAATGGGTGGTGCCAACGAAGTTGCTGGATCCGTGGACGTCTATCGCTTCCGGTTGATAACCAGTGGGACCACCAGATTTGCCTGTGGCGAGGCCTCTGGGCCGATTGGAGTAGGTCTCATCGGGCCGTTCAGTGAGAGGTTCGGATCGTTGAGCTGAGGAGTTGCCATACTGATCGACGGTATTGTACTTGCTGTTCTCAACAGAGGAAGCACTTGCCGCGCCAGCTGTGGGTACACCTAGAGAGCGTCCGGCACGGTCATATTGACCTCCAGTGGAAGGAGTATCAGACTGATGCTCCACAGAGGGATTATTAGATTGGTCGACTCCGGTGCTAGCGAGTGGTTCAACATCAGGAGTCTGGGATCGCTTGTCAATCCGGGCAAGACCAGGTGTGTCGAGCTGGTCTGTTCGACCATTGTATATGTTGGCACTGCGAGTGGGGACCGGCTCGGGGACTTTATTAAATTGAACTCTGGTGATTGTGATCTTGTCGGTGCAGGATTCTAAGTGATGGCCAATACCTTCTCCATTTCCTCCGCATATATAGTTGATGAACTGATGTACATTAGAATAAATTTGGGAAAATAGAAGGAACATGTGTATTTACTGTACTTTTCCCCGATCCAGTGGGACCCATAATGCTGCAGGATAGACATCATTAGCGATGTGCGGCCAATAGGAGTAAACCAACACACAGAACAACATTGTCTGTTAAGGGAATATCCTCGACGGTCATATCCGAGTTGCCTATCACCGTACTGGCATACTTGTCACCTTTGACCGGAAATTTGAGGGCATTCTTGGTAGCCATGACAGAAAAAACAGCCAACTTTGGGTGTGGGTCGCAAGAAAGAGATCAGTATAAGAGGAACACGAGGTTCAGGTGCTCGTTGGCAGGATAAGATGCACAATGCGTGTATGGTGTGCCGACTCCGC
>WSTO01000372.1:0-14195 GCA_019627685.1 Serendipita sp. 399 | reverse complement strand
TCCTTAAGTAGCGCGTTCAACGCTTTCGTCTGAGATTCCACTGCCGAAGTAATCCCAGTCATGGCCGGGAACGACGAAGTGGACGTACTACCACCAAGAAGATGGACCTGGGACGTATTCCTTCGATGCGTCAAGCCCATGAATGCATTCGTTCTCCCATCTGCATCGGATTCGACACGTTGCCGTCTCCTCTCCATCTCGGCGTTACGGTCATGCCGCAACTGCATGTGATCGCCGACTCCTTGCAGTCCTTGCTCCTCGTCATGTTCCTTCGCTCTTGTCTCTCTTTCCTTTCCTTTCTTACTCGGTTCCCCATGATCCGGACCATCGTCATCCAGATCCTCATCGCCAGCATCGAAGAGCATCTCCTTCGCTCGTCCTTTGCCCTTCCCTCCAGCCGTCAACGGCGTTATCTCGCGCCTATCCCGATATCGACCGAACTCCGAGTCATTGTTCGGCATCGTATTAATCGCATATCGTTCGGCCGCACGCCCTGTACGCGGCGTCAACGGACTTTCTGGTTCGCGTCCGATTTGTAGAATGGATCTATCCAATACTCTGCCCCAAGGTGTCACTTAGGCACTTCGAAATTACCGAAGAAAAAAAGAACATACCCGGCACTCATTTCTTCCCAGACAATGGCAAACTCTCTGCCCAAGACGAAACTGGGCAGTGCGACGAGTAAGAGACCAAACAACAAGAGTGGAACGGTCATAAGTCGGCCGAAGAAGGTTCGGGGAACGATATCGCCGTAACCGGTAGTAGTAATAGCTATGAACAGGGTGAGAAACCGTCGGCATGATGCGAATACAAGAACGTTGGATACTCACTGACGAGCACGAACCATGCAGCCATAGGTATACTGTCAAACTGAGTCTTCACCCCCTCAGCATCGACAAAGGTTTCGAGGGCGTCGTCCCATGTACCACGTTCAATAAAGTACAGTAGAGTGGAGAAAACAACGAGCATCATGACGATAAAGAATAAAAGGGCGAGAAGCGCGTGTTGACTTCTTCGTGTGGCGAGTATCATAACCTACAGAGGGTCAATAGCTTGCTAGTCAGCGTGGCGATTAACCTACCTCTATAGTGAGGAGAATAGTCGAAGAGTATCTAAATGGACGGAAAACACGTAGGAGACGGAACACCCGTAGAATGGAGAACCGGAAGAAGGCGGTCGTGTCGGCTTGCAAAATGAGTTCGATATAATATGGAAGGATTGCAAATAAGTCGATCAGAGCGAAGAATGCTGGAAAGAGATGAGAAAATTGAGTGTAAGCGAGCAAAGTCTACGAACATGTCACCCATTTCGACCACCGCCTCCATCCTCCGTTACTTTCACCAAAGCCCCACGCAAAGCTTCTGGCCACATACTCTACCGTAAAAAGAGCAACGATGACGGTCTCTAGTCCGAACCAAATCGAGCTCTTGACAGCATGAAAGCTGGGAAGCGTCTCCAGAATCGTCAAGATGGCACTTTTAATATGTGTTCAATCAGCGAAATCATTCACAGGAGGCGCTTGAATCCCCACCTAAGTACGATAATCGTATTCGTCGTGAAATGCAGTATAAAGGCGCTGTTGGATGAAGTCGGTCGCTCCATGAGAAGGAATAGGGCATGGCGAAACGAGCTCCTGCTCCTCTGCAAGTCCCTCAATGTACTTCTGGTTCGACGTGGCGGGTATGTATTTGATCTTTGAGCGCGTTTGTGCGGCTTGGGAGCGGGAACTTGGGCTTTGCTGTACGCGGGAGGTAAGCTTTGTCGACTGGGTGATCGGGCTGCTTCAAGGGGTTCATCATGAATTACAATGATGTCTTCATCCCCTCCGTGACCTTCAGTAACTATGGTGCGCGAAGGTCCTGCAGCCGCTTGGTGCGTTTGCAACGGAATTGGCGCGTTATCGTCCTTGGATTCCATTCTGTATCCGGATTATCGTGCTCTACAACGTATTCAAGGGTTATAGATAGTTAAATAGAACGTAAAGCCACGTATGCCTATCGGCTCGTGGACGTGGTGGTGAACAACGTTAGGATATTTTGACCTGCGACCATCTCTAACGGGGTCCTCGCCTTGGGCGAATCCGCTCTATGCTCCCCAAAGTTCGACGCATGCACCACACTCTTGGAAAAGGGCTTTATTTACGGGACGATACGCTAGCCAACGAGGAAAATGGGAGCCGCAACTGTCAAATGTAGTGAATTATGCCTTCGAGAGTAGGTTTAGTATGCTCTTGTAGCTGATTCAACCTTATTTTTTCTCATCCAGTCCAATAAAATCCCGAACCGAAGGCCTCCAGGGCACTCCGTCGTGGCAGTACAACCCTAGAGCTGCATGAGCACTCTATTCTAAGGACATGATCCGATTTGTACATGATCATAACATTAGTTGTTACTCTGATGATTTGTTCCATCCTCCTGACAACGTACGACGAAATGGGACGCATGCCTGAAAGCGACCGGCAAACGGCACAACTGCAAAAATATTCCAAACAAAAAATTATCCACAATAAGTGTAATACTGACCATCTGTCTCTGGCATCAATTTTTCTGGTGGAGAGGGCGCGAAGAATAGTCAATAATGTGCTTATGTGACATGCGCTTTATCTTAGCAAGTATCGAACGCTCCGCATCTCCAGACGCTAAGCCGCGACCTCCTGGCTGGTGGCGACCCAAACTTGATCTCGAACACGGGGACGCAGCCATAGCTCGAGCTCGCCAGGGTGAAACATAACTGTTTACTCGTTCCATACTCGACTAAAATACCAAGGAGAGAGATTAAACCTGGTTTCACTAAAGGATTCGACCCAAAGTCTTTCAAGAACGCTCGAAAGGTTCCTTTCAGTTGATCAAGACAGTACCTAAAATGCTAACACGAGTTCATTCTATACAGATACTATGTCTGATGAACTGCTGGAACGACTTCACCACTGGGAGAAGGAGGGTAGTCGCCATAAGGGTGGACGGTTCTCGTCTGACAAGACTCGCCTCGAGCACGCTTTGAATCAATTCCGAGTCGTCCACCCATACGAATTTTTGGAGAACGAAGTCGGTGTCAAGACGTCAGTCACACCGCCTCTACACGTTCTACAGGCGTTTCGTAAGGTGGAACAGCTCATGGATTACGAGACCACGCGTGAATACAATAAATTCGTGAAGTGTATTGTAAGTGGAGACTCGTATCCCGCATAAAAAGTCTCATTATCCACTTGTCAGTGTGAGGCCCTCGACCTTTGTTGTCCCACTCGTCTACCCATGGGTCCTCATGTCCCAGACTCCTACACTCCAAGAACGCCGTTAAAATGCGTCGATGTTCGGGGGAGTCTAGCCCGCACTCGCGACAGGGTTGCGCGTGAACCCGATCTTTTCATTGGATTCGACACGACGGTGGCTAAAGAGCTTTCGACACCCGAATGTGGAGATAATGTTCGCTTTAGTGGTGGACTAGACACCATTCATGCAACCCACGGCATTCCCGTTTTCATATTCACCGCATATAGAGATAACAGCTCGGACGATTCGTCTGAGGACACCGAAGCGGGGCTTGCGTCAAACGATACATCCGACAGAGTTCTGGCTGAGATGCTGAACTACTTATTCGCGTACCCGTGGTACTACTACCCGCAGCGATTTACGTATTGTATTAGTATCATCGAAACCAAACTTCGACTCTGGAAGTGGGAAATCGATAGTTGCGTGGCGACCAAACCTATTGCCTACACGCAAAACCCTTTAGTTCTCTACCGCCTGCTACAGCTGGTGGGACAGCTACCCTATAGTGGGCTAGGGGTGGATATCGGGGCTCACCAAATATTCAAGCCCGTTGTCATGACCGAAGAGGACCGTCTTACAATGGAGGACATGATCGAGTTGTATCATGACTCCTGCTCCTCGTCTACATTTGTGGACGAATGGGAAAAGGAGGCATTAGAACGGTGCACCCTATGCATGCTCCGGGGTTGGGACGTCTTCGAGTCCGATCGATCGATCCGCGAGCAACACATCAAGACGAATATCGTCGTCCTCTCTCATCCCATTTATAACAATTCCTCTCCTTTGTCCAAAAATACCCGCTGCTACCTCGCGCTTCCACAATCTCAATTCGAATCCTTCAGCGAAGAAGACCGAGATATTTCATATGTCAATGTTCTCAAGACGAATTGGACGCCCATCAGCCAAGTCCCCGAGCTGACGTATTATCGGCTGGCGAGAGAACGAGTAGGATCCATTGACCAACTGGCCACTGTTCTCGCTGGGGGGTTCATGAGTCCCTTCAAAACGTATTTGAGGATGTGGAATCGCTTTTGGAAAACTGGAGATGGGAAGCGAGGTGATCACAAGAGAAAGGTAGGAGGTTCGCAGTTTAATTGGACTTTGATCAAGGAAGTCGGCGAAAGTTTCGAGTTCTCCGCTAATCGAAGTGGAGAGATGCTGTTAGCAACGAAGTCTATTGCGATCGGTAAGCCCATTCGCATCCTTTATAGGATTGCATGTTGCTAACCTGGAAATTTATAGGTCTCAGGAATCTCTTCGAAGCCAAGATTCTGCATCGGAACATCTCTCCAACGAATATAATGATAAATCTTTTCAACCGCAATGGGTTTGTGATCGACCTGGCTTCAGCTGCAGACCAATCGGGTGGCGCTTCCAACGATATCCAGCACGACGATAAAGACATGAAATGGATCATGGGCCACTATAATGAGCTCACCAGAAAGAATCCTTTCCCTCCTCAGTTCACAATTGAATGGTGAGGCTTGAACCGTTAACGACTAGTTTGAAACGGAGAAATAGACTAACGGAGTCACCTCTAGGGTTAACAGCGACCTTCTGTGTACCGATGCGTCCTTTTCAACCTGCTCGACCGCGAGGATCTTCAACTTGTCGTGGACTTTGGGAAGGGATGGATGAAGCAACCCATAAAGTTTTCTGATTGTCTACCATGTTGATTAGCTCCAGTTATTCTTTCATTGCGACCATTCTAATAGTTTATTCTTGTAATGCTGAAGTCAAGATGGTGACTGTCAAGGTTTGAACCCGACCGCCACCGTGCTTTTGTCCCAAAATGTCATGGACCAAGCGAGAATCTATCCGAAAGCCTTAGCTCTCAAGGTGAACTCCTGAATAAGGTGTTTTCTGTTACGCTCAATTCGGGACCCTTTTCAGACGCGTCGTTTCAAGCGAACCGTAAAACCACGAATCCCATCACGAACGTAGGAAGAGGGCCAACTAACAGGCGAGGTAATGTTCTTCCTAAGTGTATCCAAATAAAAATGTCGATTTACGTCTGTAGGATTGCCTTTCGTTCCATTTGGCGAGACCATCCGACTAGATAAATACCCCCAGGTTCATTCTTACAACTCTTGAATCATGATTTGGGCGCTGTCTCAAACGACTCGTTTACTCTTAACAACGTTTGAGATTCATTTCGGGCATGGGTGCTTCCTAGTTCTTACCAGGTGAAGGGAGACTACAAAGTGCGATTATATGGAGCCTAAATCAATATTATTGTGATTGGGTATCTGAAATCACCATGTTCACTTTCCATCATGACTCTTCTGACGACTACGTTCTTAAGCCACACTCTAACTGGCCGTCGCCGACGTAGAGCGCCGTTATACTGGTCCCAGGCATAGCCTGATAAGCCAGTCTACCAAAGATTGTCCACTCGTCAATTTTTTATGGGCCATTGATAAGAATGATGAGGGGACCGAAAACGATGAAGTATTGCTGACATGCGCATGCGTCGAAAAGGTCATGGAGATGGTCGGAAGACGTCTATTACCATCATTAATGACGATGATTGAAATCGAAATTGGCCCCTTCTGAGAAGAAGGGGGAGGCGAGCTGGGTGCATTCAGCTCGTGTGGGTTTCTTTTTGTTTGTCAATGATGTCACGTTTCCTCTAGCAAAATCTTGTACTCATTTCTTGACGAATCAAGCTTTTCTGGTGAACCGTCTCTGTAAGATCCGGTCCAAGTTGGTCACCCGCTCGACCCTACTTGTCCCTAACCGCTTCCATTGACCCTCCCGGAAACACTCGTTTCGAGCTCCTGTAAAGGGTCCTTTGAAAATATAAGACAAAGGAAAGATGCTTCGTGCAATACGGTTACGGTTACGGCCACAGTCTTCGACCTCTACCATCACCCAATTTGGCCAACGTCATTGGCTGCATCACACTCGACCCCGGCAAAAACCAAGCGAAGACGAAAATTCGAGACCACTATTTAATCCCAACGAGATTGAGCGTGCAGAAGATGAAGTCGATGTGTGTATTGTTGGTGCCGGACCAGCAGGGTTGAGTGCCGCTATTCGTCTCAAGCAACTTGCGAAGGAGAAAGGAGACGATCCGGAGGAACTTAGAGTCGTGATTCTGGAGAAAGGGAGTGAGGTCGGTGAGTCAACTTTTTTATTCATGCGTTCAGCCGAGCGGAACGAACGTGATTTTGGAGGCCGCTTTTCCGTCAATCTGACGGAAAGCGCTATTGAGATATCATTATGCAATCTACTGACATCTTTTCTCCTCTACTAAAACGATACCATCATCCGACCTTTCCATATTTTTCTTGGTCAACAACTCTACAACACGAACAAGGCGCACATACCCTCTCGGGCGCGGTCATTGAGCCTCGAGCTCTCAATGAGCTCCTTCCAGAATGGCAGTCAATGGACGGTCACCCTCTCACGCAGCCCGCGACCTCCTCTAAAATGCGATTTTTCACGCGTTCAACCTCATTCCCTATGCCGCATCCACCGCAAATGTCCAATAAGGGCAACTATATTCTCTCTTTATCGCAGTTCACACGATGGCTCGGCAGCGTGGCAGAGGAGATGGGAGTAGAGATCTATCCTGGGTTCGCGGGTGCCTCCCTTGTCGTCGATAATTCGTCCGAAGATGCCAAGCATGGGAAGGGGGTGGTTAGGGCCGTCAGGACAAACGAAGTCGGGCTTGATCGACAAGGTCGGATGAAGGATTCATTCGAGCCGGGTATGCAATTCAACGCCAAAGTGACTCTCCTTGCGGAAGGTGCACACGGCAGTTTGACGAAGCAAGCCGTGAAGCACTTCGATCTGCGGGGGTTGGTGGGAGCTGATCCTCAGACATACGGTATGGGGGTGAAAGAGGTTTGGAGGGTGAAACCGGAGAATTATAGGCCTGGAGAGGTCTTGCATACCTTGGGATGGCCACTCGACTGGAAGACGTATGGAGGCGGTTGGGTATACCACATGGCTGATGGGTTGGTGTCACTTGGGCTCGTAGTCGGACTAGACTATGCAAACCCTTATCTCAGCCCATACCGGGAGCTACAACGAATGAAGCATCACCCCTACTTCCGGAAGTTACTCGATGGTGCAGAACGAATAGCCTACGGTGGGAGGGTGATCAACGAGGGTGGCGTACAGAGTGTCCCTCGTCTGTTCTTCCCTGGTGGCGCGCTAATAGGGTGTAGTGCCGGGTTCGTCAACGTACCGAAGATCAAGGGAACGCATAACGCGATGAAGAGCGGGATGCTTGCTGCGGAGACGGCATTCGCAGAGCTGGAGCGACTAAAAGCAGAAGAGGGCTCAGGAGTGGCAGATATGTCTGCATATGAAATGGCGCTAAAGGAGAGTTGGGTGTGGAAGGAACTGAAGGAGGTTCGGAACCTCAGACCGAGCTTCAATACCCCGTTGGGTATCTGGGGAGGGATGGCGTACTCAGGCATTGATTCGTTGTTCCTCAAGGGGAGAGTTCCATGGACGTTCCGTCACAAGGGTACGGACGCGGAACATACCGGAAAGCAAAGGTGGGTCCTGAGCTATCCTCCACTCATGGGATTGTGCTTATGTTCTGAACAGTGCCTTCAAACCGATCGATTATCCCCCTCCAGAAGCCCCGTTGTCCACCGACATTTTGACCTCTGTCTCATTGACGTCCACAAACCATGCTGAAGACCAGCCCGTACATCTTCAATTACCATTCACTAGTTATTACTCGACTATTGACCCTGAATCGACTTCAACAGACACCTCAGAGACGGAGAAAGAGGAACTAGCGGCGAAGGCCAGGGCGCACCATGTTAAAGTGAACGTTGGGGAGTATGCAGGATTGCTCGGTAGGGCATGTCCCGCTGGTGTGTATGAGTACGTGGACGCAGAAGGGAAAGAGCCGGGGACGTGGGAAGGGAAGAAGTTGGTCATCAACTCCCAGGTGGGTATATTCACTTTCGTCTATGGCGCTCTTCGAGTGACTAATGGTTTTGATACCAAAAGAATTGCATACATTGTAAACTGTGTGACATCAAAGTTCCTACACAAGATATTACGTGGGCAGTCCCTGAAGGCGGAGGTGGTCCCAAGTATTGTAAGCATAACAGTTTCCTATGGCAGACTGGGAGGCTGATCGATTGCCTAAGCTATCACATAAGTATATTGCTGATTCTAGTAAAGCTATACACGACGGGTTAATTTTAGAGTGTCATACTAGCCGCACATGAATGATACGTAGAGGAAACCCTACTACGATGCAGTTCTCTGTGCCTTTCAAGTAGATTCTGCAGTGACTGGTGTAGGTTGTCCGAGGAGTGGAATATTGGAAAGTCATAGGAAGTCCATCTAGAAGTAGCGAGCTCCGTAGGCGGGCCTAGAATGGTATGTAGAGCCAGAACGAGGTGTCGGGAAGGAAGGGAAGCTCCCAGATCCTGAAGCATATTTTCGATGAGTCGGAGATGAGATACGGGACATGTTGTTACAGCCTCTAAGAGGGATTCTTTCGATAATTCGCTCTGAAAGTACTGGAGTAACCAGTGGGAGACACTATTCGAGTGGGACCGGGACCACATGAGCTGGAAAAGGAATTTTGGGAACCAAGTAGTCGATTTGATCCGTGAGAAGACAATGAAGGGCAACGGCTCATACACATCAGGGAATTCCATTGCAGAAAAATATGCCCGAAGAGAAGTCTAATAAAGTGACTCAGATTTTACGTATACAAAACAGGAAACATCTCACCGAGACTTCTTCGCGTTCATTTGAGAGCTGCAAAACAATCTCTGGATATCTACCACCCTGTGACTGAATTATCTCCCGCAGAAGAAAACTCCCTATACCGTCTCTGAAATCACGTCTTGTCCGGAGCCAGAAATTTACGAAAAACAGCGGATTGTCGGACTCCAACAGGGTTTTTACATGCTCCAGTGGGAATATAAATATACCGGGGTGATAGGCGTCAAGGAGGAATTTTAGGGGTTCGTTGACAATCGGACATGTCGGCTTCACATCCCACAGGTTGACCAGTATTCCTGAGGCTAGCATATGCATCAGCAGGTAGGGAATGTTAGAAGCCTGCTTTGGTGATTGCATAAGGTGGTCGATAGTCGCAATAAGGGCATTCTGATCTTGCTCGGGAGACGAGTTCTCCAGTGCTTTCCGGAGACCAGAGACAAGTGATTGCGCGCTAGAGTCATATGAAAGGTGTGGCTCGATGAGTTGAACCTCTTCTTGTGTGATAGAGAATTCGCAAAAGGGCCTAAGCGATAGGCGTGCTTGCTTGATGTCGATGAATGCTCCCAGGACAACATGAAGGTGGGGAAATGAGCCTATATGAGCACTTGAAAGCCATCTTGCCGAGAGGTATCTTCCTCTGAACAATAACTTGGTTGACTCTCGTGACAGGTCAACCATGAACTCCTGCATAACGTCATTTCTCCCAGTTGTTATACGACTCCATAGAAGTAAAAGCTGGCAAATAGCAATTACGAGAGTTTGGGTTTGCTGGATCGTAACTGCTTGGTATAAATGCGCGCAGTACTGAAGGATAGCCGAATCGCAAAAAGCCATTACGGAATCCCGAAGATCGTGCTGAAGAGAGAATGGCTTGTTGAGAAGGACACCGTCTAGGAGATCATCGGATGTGTAATGCGTGGTGGGAGACTGAGATAATACGGCGTACATAGCCAACAGCATCTCGTCGACAAGAGCTCGTGGCACCAGGACTGTGGATGTTTGACGCAGCTTGTTCGAAGAAAGTTTGATGGTTTCTGCAAGATATTTGACGAATAACGGAGACCACTGCGCCTCGGGTTTAGCCCTCATGAAGGTGCACAACTCTCGAAGTATGTAGAGGTGTACGCGGATCGTGAGGGTTGATGACGGGGGGCTTGATGCAAATCGGCGCACGCACGTCGACTTCCACCACAGCAAATGATTCGGTTCGTCAGGAGTGAGCCTCCATTTAGCCAAGGGAAGCAAGTGTCCGAATTCCTCGATACTGAGATCTTCTAGCGAAAATAACTTAGAGAATGACGTTTTGAAGATGGAGACGCAATCACGAAACATCGGGCTTTGACAGGCTTGCCACAATGTTGTGATATCCTTCAGGTCCTGGTGCGTACATTGAGAAATCGTCGTATGCGTAAATGACTGAGACGCGGAAAAGAGTAAATCTTGGCGCAGCATCAGCTTGACTCCCTCTTCAAGGAAAGGTCGATCTGGTAATGTTGCTCCCCACTCTATCATCCACATCAACCTCCTGCGAGATATCTTCAGAATCTCCCGATTATTTACCATCCAGATGAATAGCCTTGGCTCCAACTCGAGAGTGTTTTTGACTGCGTGTTCCTCCCTTTCTCCAGCAGTTGACCAAGTGTCTTGATGGGGTAAAGGGTCGTGATAGGATCTAGAGTCTAAGGAAAAGATATGATAGACCAATGCAGCTTTATTGGCCAGCCACCGCGATGACTGGACAGTGATGGCGAGGGTCGCTTTGGAAAGGGGGCTTCGGAAGGGCGCGGACGGGTCTAGGACTGTTATGACCGTAGTAACGATGTAGAATAGACACGATAAGGAGAGTCCACCGATTAGAACTCCACCGATAGTGCGGTGAATATGCCACATCCAAACGACGAGGCCACAGAGGAAAAGGAGAAGAGAGAGGTAGAGGAGTACAGGTAGGAGTGCAATGGTCTGCGCCATCTTCCATTTCTCTACACCCATGTATCTGAAGTGACGGAGTAGGGCACGATCTTTCGCAGAAAGTGCTTGTACGAGCTCGGCGTCGTATTGTCCAATCCACTGCAGAGCAAACACAGAGGCCAACGCCGCAAGGAGACTGGAGCAGATGGCCGAAAATAAGAATCCGTTGGTGACAACTGCGTAACGAGGTGCAATGAAAGCCGGTCGTTCGAAAGGCTTGAACGTTCCATTTGCTTGTTGCGCCATGAACGTGATCATAGCGCTAACAAGAACTTCCTGCGGATCCTCTTGAAGCAATTTCTTGCTCTCTGTGATGAAAGCGGTTAAAACTGCCGCGAAAATGGCAGCCTACATTTTGTTAGACTCGAGGGCGCTAGGTATATACACCGATATACAAATACGCACAAAAACTAGAAGAAAATTGAGGCTGCTTGTCCAATCTTTGATCATTTCTTGATCAATGAGCCAAGTCTTGTTATTGTAGACATCCCAAATTGAGGTTTCGGTTGGGGTCTGCGCGGGAGTTGACAAAGGGTTCGTATGGGGCTGCATCCCAGTTCGTATACTCGAATGGTAATGTGCCATATGAAGTAACCTTGCGATGCTTTCCGCGGTTTAATGGCTAGCGGGCGACGCGGTCGGCTGCAAGAAGCTAACCAAGCCACCCTATCAAGTAACTGAAGGTAAGACGTTGTTCAAACTTGGCTCGAATAATCAGTAGCGTCCATCAGTATTTGTGCCAAAGGCCCCTCCAACTCTTGGACCTGACCACGATACCGACGCGTTACACGCGCTCGAAGAACGACCAGACCGGGTGCTTCACCTGTCTCTTTTACCTTTCTCACTTCACGAAAATGGATGACATGAAAAAAGTGGATCGAAACGCCTTGATCCTGGGCTCCTTGCTCTTGGCCTTGCTCCTTGTCGCCGGTAAGTCGACGCTATACATCTTGCCTATGTTTATTCCGAGCTGAACTTTCTGCTTGATACGTGTTTTTGTCGTATTCATAACTTCATCACTTTGTGTCGACCATGACTCCGGTCTTATTGGCCCTACGTGTCTGTATTGGACCTAGTGGCAGTATTTGTTCGTAGGGGTAGAAGTAAATCTGGATCGACTATTCTTTTGGTCGGTCCTTCTGATGGCGGCAAGACGGCAATCTTTTCCTCGGTAGGTTTGGAAGACTTATACGACGTGTTCTGCTAGCTGACAAGTTCCACTGTTTTTTCCTCATCCATACCATCGTCCTTGCTCTTTGTATATAGCTCGCATACAACCACGCACCTCCGACCCACACATCTCTTCAACAAAACGCAGCATTCTTCCGATCACCTTCCCCTTTCCAACGGAAACCGCTTCAAATTGTGGACATTCCCGGTCATCCAAGGATACGTGGACAATTTTCCGAATATTTTCAGAGCGGCGGAAAAACGAAAGCGACAGGCGGTGTGCGAGCAGTCATCTTCGTCTGTGACGCTGCCGCATTGACACGCAATTCGAGTACCGTGGCCGAGTAAGCAATGCTACTACATTATTTTCTAAATCGAGGCTGACACGCTAAATAGGCATTTACATCTCATCATGCATGCTATATCCAACTTCCCTCCGTCGAAAACCCCCCCGCCGCTACTCATCTTTGCGAACAAGGCGGATCTCTTACCCACTCCTTCGACGGCTGCCTCCTTGGCAGGGACTAAACCAAAGTCACCGAACAAGTCCCTCGCGATCACACGAACCACCACGATCCTCGAACGTGAGTTGGAAAAACGTCGACAGAGTTCGATGCGCTCTGGGGCTGCCGTTTTAGGAGAACTGGGTGACGATGACTCGGGAGGGGATGGAGATGCCATGGGTGGACTGGATATTACAGACGGTGATGCATTCTCGTTTGAGAAGTGGGACGGAGGCGAGGTCACTATTCGAAGCGGTTGGGTCAGCGTTCATAAGGGCGACCTCTCCTCGCCAGATGGAATAGACTCCGCTAGTGAAGACGAATCCAAGGTGAAGGAAAAGCTCTCTTCGGAGTTATCCAAGGCGGATGGTCTTGCTGATCTCGTTGACTGGATTGCCACCCTTCGATAGTGACTGTGTCACTCGCGCATTTTTTTCTCCTCTTTTTGCTGTTAATATTATTAACCCTATTTTTCCCTTCGAAATAATTGGCTTGGTTAGCGTGCACGGTAAACCTTAATTAGCTATCATTGTTCTCCCCTCCCTCCAGCGACATGCAACATCTTTTCGCAAACTTTCTCGAAGTACGGAAATGGGGCGATTCCCTCGATGGACAATGCATTATGGTACCGAAAGGGCATACTCTCACGGTGAGCTGGCCATTTTCACTCGGAGAGTCCATGTGACTAACACTCCGACCAGGAAGTTATTTATGATATCCGCTCACAATGGTCGATCTCCATGGATGCGAAAGTCCAGCTACTCGTGAGGGGTCCACCCCCACACCAACCGCTTGTGGCGATATTGCCAGCGCTGTGGGATATAATACGGACCACCGAATCATTTTCCCAGTTCATATTTTGGAAAGCCGGGGACACCATCATTCTCCCCCAGCAACCTCCGCATCTACTTTTAGAACAACCTACCGCACCAGCATTGAGACCATCCGAGGGCCAAAGCAACAAAGAAATGGAAGATAAAGACCTCGGCTCTTCTGAGACGAGTTCCACCCAGCAGGATGACCCGTCTCCTACTATTCCTGGACGTAAACTCCGCTCAGCAATCAACCGTGAGTTTGACAACCTTTTTGTTTTAAATCACAGTCGATCCTGAAACTTTGGCTTGCAGGACTGGGATCCATTGCCAACTCTCGAGACTCCTCAGCCGCAGCTACAGATCGTAAAAACCGGGGTGCTTTTCAATATAAGCGACCTCAGAATGCAACTGAGACAGTCAAACTTCTATCCCAAGGGCTCTCGTGCATGGTTTGTGAGAAAAGGGGGAGAAAATGTGTTTTTACAAACGTAGGAAACTCACAGAGATTTCGCTGTGACGGTTGTCGTAAAGGAGATGGAGGAAATCTGGGATGCAAGTGCGTCTTCAAGGTTAAGAGCGCCTTGAAGAAGAAGCTCTCAAGGAAGAGAAGCACAAACAACTCTTTGAGAAGGGGACCGACTCTCCGGAAAAAGTCTGTCCACCGTAAGTGTTAAATAACTTTTTTAACATCTTTTCTTTACATCTTCCGATAATTTTGACCCCTTATTCTTTGACATCGTAGAGATTAAATCTATCCT
>WSTO01000371.1:0-14199 GCA_019627685.1 Serendipita sp. 399 | reverse complement strand
AGCGAGTTGGTCACTCGTGGTCTCGAGCCTGCGGGTCCGACAATAATGGGCGTTTTCGACCATGCGGTCAACGCAGCCTGCGAAAGCTCTGGGACGAGCGGTTCGGGATTCCATTCGTCGACCAATTCATCGACTTCCTATTATTCCCAATGAATTTTTTCTCGTTAGAATACATTCATTCCTATTACTATTGGAAATCATAACTCACCTGTTCCGTCAATTTGACAAAGTTTCTCGCGACTCGCGCAGCCCGTCTTCGACTTTGAAATACGGTCCATAACGCGAAGAGAGCGAGTAAAATCTCCAAGAGAGTCCGTCCAGGATCGTTTCGATGACTTTCTCGAATGTATCTTTACAAGCGCGAATGGCCGTCCCAATCACAATGGATGGATGAGTAATAATATCGAACCACCGATGGCCGCGGTCGACCACCAAAAATTATTCATCACCCCCAGGAAAAAATTGCACACAACGAGCAAAATCGTGAGCCTCTAGCTTTTCCACCATCCGAAATCGACGCACCGGAGGATCACAGCGGACCCAGGAAGGGCGTTAAAGCCCTTTTCAGCTTGATGAAGGCCATAGGACAGCACAACGAATACCGGTTGGAGCGTTTGGGCCGCTACAGAATTCGGACTACCTCCACTGTACCCAAATCCATAAGCACCATAACCATTCGTGGTCGTTTCCGCCGTTTGCGTAGGCGGGAAGGACGCATGGGACGAGACCATGATGGCAAAAGACGGCCGTCGTGTGTCCACGTCAGGCGTATCTCACGTGAGGCAAATTCGTCGATCAATCTGACTTAGAGAAAAAACCAGATCCTCCCGAGGAATGAAATACACGGCCCAACGCCAGATATAGTCAAAGACGAGTCCAACGTAGTTGATGCTGTGCTTTCGACCACGCGCGTGTAAAATAGAGAGGCTGGCCGGCCTCAATGTAAACGCCTGACGATCGCACACAACAAGGTTGGAACCAAAGTGGAATCATAGTGGGTTTGAGCATTGAACGCTTCGCATCGCAGATCCAAAGCCTGCGCCGCCGGTTGGCGGAATCACCGGATCTTGGATACCCAAGCGTCTTGGGCATGATCGTAATTCACAATAAGCGTGCCATTAGTAAAAAGTGGAGTGTATAACGAGAGTATTCTGGATCACATGTCACAAAAAGAAGCCGGCTACGCGAGAGCTAGTCCATGCTGACAAAACGAGTGAATAGTCCATGCAAAAACATGAGAGCAAGAGCGAGAAAAAGAGCGAGAGAGGAAGAGGAAAGGAGGGAATCTTGATTAAATATCAAATAGGCAACCAGGAATAGAAATGCATAGAGCAGGGAGGGCAGCGGATTATGAGCGAGCCGAACGAAGCTCAACAGCTGCGCAACACAGCTTCGTTATTTGTATGACTAATCGCTTTAAAATGACTCCTTCAATTGCTTGTTTGTGGAATCTGAAAGCGCCGGACAACGTGATTGCTGAAAGAGTGACTTGCGGGTGGTGAGCTGGGAGGATCTGATCGATTGCTTGTCAAAATGGATCCCTGTACTACTAAACGTTCAGTTCTACCAAGCTTCTGGAAAACTCTCATCGCATCACCCTCCTCCCTCCTGACCAAATATCCGTACTCTGGCTCTTCATTCCGGCCCTCCCGGCCACGCTCCACTCACTACGCAGCCTCATCCGGACCAGGATATACATAATTCCCCGCGAAAGTCAACCACCGAGACGGATGGCAGGCCGAGCTCGTGTCAGTTAGGTGGCGTACCAAATTCGGCCTCGAGTAGTCCGTCGAACAATTTGGGCAGTGTACGTGTACGTTATGGACTTTTTCCAAATGCTCCCCGGCGTTGGATGTACGAGAACACTTCTTCAAACAGAATGGGCACGTCCATTCTAGAAAGTCCAGATCCCAGGTGAAATAATTGAAGGAGTCAGAAGTTGGCGCGAGTCAGTTTGAACATTTACGTTCCGAATGGAGAAGTAAAGAGGATAAACGATCAGAAGGAAAAAACACCCGACTGGTTAGCGTCTGATAGACCTTGGCAACAAGAAAATCGGTCCATACCGAGGTAAACATCGTGGCACTTTTGGTGTCTCTTGAAATTGTCAGAGCGCGTAAAGTCTACAGCCCATTTCCGTTTCAGAATAGATGTCAAACACAAAGGGGGAGGCGAGCATACAAAGCGTTAGCGTTTCAGACTACCCGGAGACCGACGGAAAAGGAAAACACGAACCTTTTCCGCATCCTGGGTGCTCACAGACATACTGACCTCTAGGACGGTTGGGGTCTAGAGGCCCATGCCTGGCATTAGGGTCCCTCGGTGAGTACCTAGGTGCAGGAGGCTTCCTTTTCTGGATATAGTGTGAGAAAAAGACACAAAGAAAGGTGATCAGCGAGATGAAAAGGGACGGAAGAGCCCACGAAGTCCACCCGAGTGTGATCAACAGCGTCAAAGCTCACCTTTTTCTCTGGAGAGATAGGTGGAGGAACAGGAAAGCTGGTCGATGCTCTTGGGGGCGATCTGGCGAGAACGCTAGACATTAGGTGGAGGGCGATGGAAGTGGTAGAGAACAAGGAACAGTGACAGGCGTGGAGGGTTGCGAAGCAGCAAGCATGGTGACCTCAGGAGTGATCATGGTGTTATATATCCCAGAGGAGGACATGTCATTCCGAATTTTCCAAGCAGAAGAGCCGTTTGCTTCGGTGATGATCGGCCTGGTCAGGTTCCGTTTATCCTGGTTACGATTCATGCTGTACAAAACGGGATTGAATGACGAGAAAAAAATGATATTAATCATGATCTACCCGTCATCATCCGTGGCGTTGCGTATGAACCGAAATTTATAAGTCGCCTAGGTTATCGCATTGTCAGGCGGTCCACGAGGGCAGTGAGCTGACCGATGACCTAGTAACTCGTTATCTGATGTAAATGAGAGGTCATCTTCGAACGAACATTTCCTCTCAGTAACCATCAAGGAAAGTGAATGCCCCGTGCTTCCAAGTGGAAACAACTAATACTGTTGAGCAAAAATGAACTTCCAAAGCTCCTCATTAGGGTGAAGCCCCGTGGAGACTTCGGCCTAAACCCCAATGATGCCTATCCGATAAATGCCCATTAAATCGATCGCCGTGGTCCCGCCAATCGTTGCTAAGTTCCTCAGGCGTAATCGGCGGTAAGATCTTCCTCGAGATCCCTTCTCGGCGCAAACGAGGACGAAAATAAAGCCAATAATGCGACAGGCCGATCCATCGGTCTATCTCTATGATAGATGGTCTGGTTTGCAAAGGGAATCGCGCTGCTATCGCATAGTCAGGAGTCGCTCTCTGAAGCAATGACATGATCCCCCCAAAAACACGGGATGAATTCGGCCCGGTATGACACACCTCGTCGGTATATCCCTTGATTTTGGTTTAATATGCCGAACCACTGGGTATCCTGATTCGATGCCACTCCTGGGAAGGTCATTCGGCCTAGCCCCCCAAAAAGAAGAAAAAAATAGATTTCGCTCAGAAATGTTCCTCATGTTAACGTAGGACGTCCGTTCGGTCTTTTGATTTATCCTTTTGCTCCTTCCATCTTTCTCCTTGGGGACATATTGAGCCGGAACTGGGCCAATAAACCCGCAAGTGAGCTGGCTCTGGTATCCCCAATAGTTCTGAGTTCTGAAAGCATCAGCCCTCGTTGCTGGAGAACCAAGATCCGCCTCTCGTTGGCTAGTGAACGCTGATGCGCCTGCATCAGTGCCTCACCCCAGGAGGTGACCTCCCGTTGCCAAACGACGAACATGTGTACGACACCAGCGGAGCCTTCGACCAAAACAGGAAACCAGGCAACAATTTTAGATGATTAGCTCCTCATGACCGGAGATCAGGCTCACCACACTAGGCATGCTCACCGTTGATTGGCCCTCTTTCCTCGACATCGTACCTATCGCCACCGCGATCCACCCGCTCGCCATCTTCCCCTGCTCGTCCTCACCTGCGCTGAACCTTGCATCCACGCCAATTCCTCATTTTCCCCTCATTTTTCCTTATTTTTCCCTCATTTTTTCTTGTATCTTCTGGTGTGTTCGTCGGAACAACGAGCACTCAAGGCGGTTAATGAACGAAAACGAGGTTGGCTGTGAAACCGCAATCTCGTCTGACGAATATGCTCGTCGCCATGATCCTCAGTCACAGCAAAGTAAATAAAAAAATATTACTATGTTATTCACTCTCGACACGCACTGAGCGAGTCCTTTCCTCCCAGCGAAGATGGGGAAGTC
Source organism: Serendipita sp. 399 (assembly GCA_019627685.1). Lineage (NCBI taxonomy): Eukaryota > Fungi > Basidiomycota > Agaricomycetes > Sebacinales > Serendipitaceae > Serendipita > Serendipita sp. 399. The sequence goes on along the minus strand of WSTO01000371.1, from coordinate 9,932 downwards.
CACGTCTCCTATGACGAGAACATGTACGAAGAAAACACGAGGAGAGAAGAGGGGGCTACAAAATCAGACAGAACGGAAAGAAGAATAGGAAGGAATCGATTAACTGGACGAACAGGGGAGGATTGGGGAATGGGGAGGATAAGGGGAAGGGAGATGAGAGATGAACGTTAGCTTCCTACAAACAACAAACAGGACAGACAGGACAGACAAGAGGGGATGGAAGACATTGGAGGGGAGGGGAGGAGGGGAAGGAGAGGGGGCAGGGCAAGCAAGGAAAACAATTGGGGTCCAATTCCGGAGCACTGCTCGTCCGAAGTGACCTTAATGATATCAAGGATAAGCAACCTCTATCCAAATGAAAACAGATGCGGCTTTCTCGCCATGCACAAGCGACACAGGCGACGGGACCATCGGACGGGAACGGACGGGAGAGGAGGGAGAGCCGGGACAGGAAAAGAAAAGACTCCGAGAAGTGATTACATGTGACCACTTCATTTACAAACGAGTACGGACCAGTCCACAGAGAACCGGGTTACCTGCCCCCAAGTCGAACGCCATCCCTCTGTTGAGAAAGGGTAGGGGGAGGGGCAATATAGCCCTCAAGCCTTCCATTTGAAATTGTTGTTGTTTCAAGAGCAGATACAAATAATACGTTGAATGCCAGGATTTTGGGGGGGGAGGGGGGTATCTTTTGTTCCGACTAAGTCGCGCTGAATTTTTCTTGTTTTGGCACACGTATTATGCCTCCCACCTGATGCATGTCGTATACCGCTAAACATTTCTTCCCGTCTTGCAGGTTGAAAAACCGACTCCGTGTTGGCGCGTCGGCGGCTCGGTCCGGGTCGTAGCTAAAGGAGCAGAGGTGGGACTTCACGTGCCCTAGCCTTCACCATTTATCTGGATCCTGACTCCGCTACGGCCAATGCTTCCACTTATACAGTAAGGCTCGCATAGCAGGACGGGTGGCACGCTGAACCCTTCTTCATCACATGCTTACTCGCATCCGCCTTCGACTCGAAAAAAATGTCGCAGAACATACACTGATGCTTCCTCCCGTTCTCCGAAGACTTGAACAGTCGATGAGCTTTCTCTAAATGCTGGAAGAGGTTACAAAACTCTCCAATCTGTTTTAAGCATTCCGGGAAAGGGCATTCACAGTCTTCAAACAAGAAAAGGGTATCAAAAAGGAGTAGAACAAGGTCGTAAGTATCACCACGTCGTTCCGTACGACTAGAGAAAGTCACATACCAAACTGGTTCTGGTGTTGTTTCAGGATATGTCGTTGGAGCCCATCCTCTCGCGCAAACGCTGCCCGAAAAGGAAAACAAGATCAAAAGAGCCCGGATCAACAATGATACATGCATCAGGGGAGGTGGGTCTTACAATCGAAGCAGCCCTCTTCCGTACATGGGTATCTGCCAGCCTTCGCGGTCGCCTCTTGCTCATTTCCAGTAGGCAGTCTCTTCGCATTGCGAGGCTTTGGATTAAATATCACTTCTTTATAGCGAAAGATAGGCCTCCCACTGGAACTGGCGTTGTTGGGTTCCTGCGCCTGCACAACTAGTCAGCGAACCAAAGCCGGTTAAGGGAAAGGTAACCAACGTTCTCGGACCATAGCGACGAATCGATTGCATCGTCACCTACTTCTTCTAATCTCCTCCTTTTGGCCGGTGATGCTGAGAGGCCCTCTGGAGCGGCCAAGCGCTTTCCCCCTGACATGGACTCCACATCGTCCGAGGATGGCTAATTTGATCGATCAGGGACATAGAACACGGAAAGATAAATTATACTGACGATAGCATCCTTCAAGACCTGTGGTGGTCTCCCGGTCAATCTTGTTGAATCCACGTTGAAATCCTCTTGAGGCGTCCGCCTCTTCCTCTTCTGCGCTTTACCCTTGAAGTATGACAATTCACCCTAATTGAACAATCGATTAGCATATTAGACGAAGGATATGTAGGAGATCCACTAACAGAGCCCGGTTGCGAAGCTATAACTTCGGATTGCTGGCTTTGCTTGGAGGTCGACCCTCCAATTTGATCCATAACGGCAGGTTTTCCAGCTGCAAATACATCTTTCATCGAGATCTTGCACCCACCCACATCCATATAGCCATGGTGTCCTTCGTGAAGAGGAATGCCAGTGGAAACAGTACCGCGGACGACAGCTTTCGACATCGAGGAATTCGTACCCGATGTTGTTACTTCGAATGGACTCATCGTTTCCGTCCAAAACTTTTGATCATCCCCATTCGGACGAATGCGGCTACCATGTTTATGTGGACTGGACTTCCAGGAGTCCATCATTGTGTCCAACTCGCTACAAAAATTCTATAAAGAAAGCTTCCAATCAGCCATTGACTGTCTTGGATCAAACAGAGCTGGAGAGACGAAGACGGGACCAACCTGGTGATCGGGGATATCCTTTGGATCGATTCCTTGTTGTCGACAGAACTCCTCACTAGTCAATTTGTTTGAAGTTACGAGTTGGTGGAAAGCCGTGCGGTCTGGATTACGTCAGCAAATCGGCTGCCTGATCTAGACGGGAGTCAGGGGAAGCTCCGTTTTCCCCTTCCAGCAATCCAAAATGGCGAAACTCAATTGCTACTCACCTTGGAGGAACTTAATTTCATCTAGAGTAATCTCTGAACTTATCTGAGAGGGGGCCGAAGCAGACAGGAGGGAATTGATGGGCGGCGCCGACGCCATGTGAACTGTAAATAGATTTGGGAGGCTATTCGTCCTTTCGACAAACTATCGGTCGTGAATGGTGCAAAAGAGGCTGGCAATAGGACGTCCTGAGCGAAACCTGGCACAGAGGTCGGTTCCAAGACAGGAAACCAAACGCTGTGGTCACCGCTGGTTTCTGAATGTGACTGGTTGAGTTTGTCAGGAGAATTGAGTCCGGAGTTTGAAATAGACACCCCTATCCATGCACTGTTAAATCGTTTTGTTCATTTACTAGGAGTGAAGTAAAGAATGATATCGAAAAGATGGTAAAGGTGGGATTTGGGGGTGGCTGAAAAACCATCGTTTACGCCGCCTGATCCACGTTGATCAAATAACGAACTTGGAGGTTCGACATTGATACTGCATTGTCAAGTGCAAGAGTTTGCGTATCTGATTTCTTCGTCCATGGACTATGCTGCTTGGCTCTCGTTCTGTGGCCGACAAGTGAGCTATCATGTTGAGTCGAAAACGCTGGCCTAGGAGCCTGAAGGTTCTGTGCATTTGACAAATTAACGTGCTTCACTACTTGTGATAGCGACAGACAACTGAGGTTTTATAGGCAGGAAGAGGTAGAGTCTAAGTCGGAGGAACAAAGGATGCCGGTCGAATGTCGAAACAATGACCGAGACAGGCGCCGCTATTCTTTCGTTTGAGCATGATTTAGCACACTTTATAGGCTTATGGGAACTGCTATATTGCCATATCAGCCCTCAGTTACCCGTATATGGGTTTAGAGCCTATTTACCGCAGCGGTCGAGACCTGTTCGCAAAGCATTCTGCAGCAATGGATCCTTGGGACTCCTACCTTCTTCGAGAGAAACGCTTTTCGCTTTCTCATCACTAACAGGTACACAATGAAGCGCGATCATGCTGAGCAACAGAGCTTGTCAATCATGGTGTGTACCATAGAGAGATGGACTTATCGTAGGGTGTGATGAACCTGAAGCTCGCTCTGGAGAAATTATACTAGTCAGCATATCACTATTATATGATCACGCGAGCAGGGTCGCGACGGACGCAGATACGTGTGTGTCAACCTTAGACCTCACCCTTGACGGCCCTAGGCCAAGCTTTTATGACTGCTACGACAAAGAGCTGACCCAAATGGAGAGCTAGAACAACCCTCCAATCCTTCGATGCCCGGATCGTGTTTCGTTGCAGGAAATCCAGGCGCATCGTTCAACAAGGGCCTCAACAACCAAGCAAGAGGGAGACACCAGCGAGCCAAAACGGTCAAATTCAAGTCACCTAACAGAATATATCTCTGCCAGTCGAATCCTTGCGATTTTGTACGAGAGCCACAGCTGACCTCGAGCCGTATTTCTGCAGGCAGCACTGGCCTATGGAACAAAAAATCAACCCGAAGAGGAATTCCAATGGAGAGCAGTTACCAACACTCCGAGATCCACTTGCCAATACACCTCTGGTCTGGTTCGCAAACGGAGCGAGCCACAATCTCTGCGTGTCAGGAGGCAGTCTTATGACAAGGAATGTTCCAATCCGGCGTGTAAGCACACTCCTTCAGTTCCCTATATGTCACGTTATCCCCGCCTGAACTGGCCATCGCAGCTGAGCCCATTGATAGACCAGGCAATGATATCGCCATCATAGAATGTCGCCCTTCTAAGCCAGCAACGTAAAATTCCAGAGACTTCGTAATCCTCACGTTCCCTTCTGACATTCCGTGCTGCGGATGCCCATAGGGGAACTTGATCCGTCCGTTACCGAAACAATCCAACCCGCAATAACATGCCATTGCTTCGGTACTATTGCTTGCCTACTCCTTGCAGGGCTACCAATTCTCAAGCTGGCATACCTCCGCCCCACTAAAGTAACCTGGGTTCTGGTCTCTATGCCAAACAGTGCACCCGTTACTGGCAACAAGCGGCGACGAACAATAAACACCAAAATTAATACCTCCAACGAAGGTGGTGGCGTCGCCGATAGACCCTAGCTCCAGAACAGGGGTCTATCCATCCAGCACGGCGATTCGGCGCACAATCATCCCCCAACCGTCGTCAATCCATCCAACCAGCATTTACTGCATTTTTTTCACCTTCACCTCGGTTTTCAGTATTTATTTTCGCTTTCAAACGGCGCAGGCTGCCCAGCCCTGATCGTCGGCTGTTGGAGGGTTGGTTAACGGTCGGAGCGGGAGGTTGACTGTTGACTTTGCCGACGATACCTCCTAACATCCTCGTCGTTATTATTCTCAGTCACACACAAAAATAACGAGAAGGCTTTCTTATCTACAATGCAAGAGTTTCGATCCTGCGGCTTTGGCAGCGAATTGGGACCTATCCATGAACCCTCCTCGAAGAAAAAGAAAGAGAAACCCAGGCGCAAAGAGTGATAGGAGAAAACAAACACTACGCACGGGAGCGAAGTCAAAAGAAGTGAGACAAGCAGGGCGAACAAGGAAGGGTATCGAGGAGAAATAGCCAAAGTTGACGCTGCATCCAAGTGCTACTGCTGGACCCAAATAGTCCAACTACGCAGCAGATCGGAAGACCAATTAAAATGGGTATTTTTTGCGTCGATGTCGCATTTTGTGTTTATACAATGCATCCGATGGATGCGTTTCATCGGACTTTCCCGTTGGAACCGTGCTAGGTGGACCGGGAACTAGAGTGCGTCCACTTCGACGCAAGCGAGTTTAGATGTCCTCATCTTCGCTTTCAAGCTCCGCTTCCTCCTCCTCCTGCTCTTCCCTCATTGCCTCCAGCTTTTCAATCTCATCCCCCCCTTCCCGTTCTGCGGTGATCCAGTAGTGGGAAGGGTGACAGTCCGAATTCTCATCCTCCACATGCTCACTCGCCAATGCTTTCGTTGCAAACACCTCCCCGCAGAGCTTGCAGCATTCGCCCTTCTTGCCCAGAGACTTGAACAAATGATGGGCCCTTGCATAGTGCTGAAAGGCATTATAGCCCTGGGAGATTCCTTTTCTACACGCTGGGAATGGACAGAAGCATTCTTCAAGAGGAATTTAGGGAAATGGCGAGAAGTAAAAATTATCAGCTTTGCCATTCTTGCCTGTGCGCTTCGAACACCTACCTATCGTCTTCTCATGTACGGTCTTGATGTGCCGTTTCAGGCGATCCTTTCGGCCGAACGCTGCGCAGGAAGAAAAACGAGAGGTCGGGTCAAAAATAGCGCACACAACGAGAGCAAGCTGGCCTCTTACACTTTGTGCAACTCGTACAAGGGAATTGGCCGCTTGTAGCGATTTTTACTTGACCATCACCATCGACGTTCGTTAGTCTCGGCGCATGACGAAGCTTCGGGCTGAAGATAACCCCTAGACGTTCCGCATCCGCTCGCCGATCCGATATCGCACTCATGGGTGCGTTCGACTGCGAGGGGTCATCAGTGGAACCAACGTCGACGACAAGAATCAAAGCAGCGACTAACAGTTTTATATCGGCGACGTGAACCGGTCCCATCAACATCCAGCTTCTGCCTCTTGGAAGGTGCCAGGGAAGACACCGCAGACGCAGAGCGTTTTCGCTCTGGCATAAAGATCAGGCCCTTCGAAGGCGTCTCCTTCTAATGGTCAGTCAGTTACCGGGAATCAAAATGACGTGGTGCGAGCAAAAGGTACCGACATTGTCCTCTTGCTGAGGGTCATTGTTATATGGAACAAGCGGAACTTTCCACCTCAAATCACTTGGACGGGAATCCGGTTCTTCGCATTCGCCACTAGGATGAGGAGAATCTGACACCTGCGATTTGGTACAATATGACTCGGAAGCTAATTCATCCTAATAGAAAATGTGAGTAGAGGAAAATGTTGGAGCAGAAGACGGCTGGATACTGACTGCTGTAGGTCGAGAGGATATCCCTCTGGGTTGGGTGACCCCTTTGGTTGGCAGAGGTAATCCGCTCACTTGCTGAGAGTCACTTGTAAGCTCAATAGGATTGGCCTTGGATGTTCCGCTCGTCCCATCCCATGCGCCTGGATCCGTCGGCATCCTTTCATCAGCAACGACACCGTACAGCCCAACATCCGTGCTCCAGACAATTCCAGTCATTTCTGGCCAAGTGCGGCTCTTGTTCTCGTTCCCGGTCGAGTGATGGTGGAGTTCTTTTGAGCGCTGCTTATTAGCAGCGACGAAGGAATCATACAAGACTCCAATCGCAAGCTGTTCCCCCTATCAAGTATATATATGCATCAGTCATCGGGTTCATTGGCTAATATATCCTACGCAGGACGAAAGACACCGACCACAAATTGTGGGCAATTTTCATCAGTCATTCCCATTCGTTGAAAGAATGCCCGGTCTTCCACTGTCATGAATTGCATGAAGCCTTCCATTGGAGCGAGCGGCTGCGACGTGGTGGGTGGATTCCCTAAGCAGGACAATGTCAGGGTGCGGTCACCAAGCCTCCTCTCCACAGCATCAAATCGCTCAGTACTCACTAGGGGAAGACATATACACGTGCGAAAACGGCTAGAAACGGGCGATGGGCAGTTAGAAGGCGTCAAGACAGGGGCCGACGTTGAATTTCAATGGTGAAGCTAATGAGGGGGCCAACTATCGTTTGGTCAAGTATCTATGGCAATATTATGTGGAAGAGAATGTCTCGAATAAAAACCGGTTCAGAGGTCGACTCCAAGACACGAAAACGAGCTGTGGTGACGGTTGTGCGCAGGCGAGCTGGTTCAGTCAGGAGCTATTCATTTGTACCCGCTCTCTGAACCCTCGTCAGCTGCCAATACCAAGTACGTCAAAAACCAAGAAACAGGCTTTCATAAAATCGATCAAACATGAACGCTAGAGGGAAGCATTTGAAGGAAGTCTGAACCGTTAGGCGTTACGCCGCTCCTTACAGGGGGTCACACTAACCACGTCGGTGAGGCCAGATTGCATGGCGAGATGCGGTTTAGCTGACTATTCTCAAGATGTCGTCTCAGCGTTGCACCATGCACTACATGCGCGTTCCGATGGTCGACGAACCGTTGGTCAACAAACCTCACTCAAGCGGCCAGCAATCTGACGGGTTGGCGTGTTCAAAGAAGACGCGTATTCTCATCATTCGGGATTTTTTGGACAAATTAACAGTGGTTTCTTATGGGCGGTGGAGGAGGTAGAATCTGAGTTGCAGAGAACAAAGGATGCGAAGTCAGTCGACGACAGATCGACACATCGAAGCTGGCACAACCTCGCCACAGCGGCACTGCTCATGAATGGTAGAGTCCCGTCAACTGAAATATTACCTTTTGTCCATTATCCTTCTCTCTCTTTACCTGCGTCTGAGTTCAGAGTCTGCTGCATTCTCGTACAACCAGTCTTGTGTGTTCAGGCGGCATCCAGAAATCCGTCTTCGTCCCCGTCGCCTCAGGAATCTGATCAGACTTTATGCGTGCTATGATGATGAATCGATCTGATTCTTAGAAAGTGCCACTCACTTAACTATCCAAATACTATGGTTCCGACGAAACCAATTGCTCACTACGGCGCCCCTAGCTTGCGGTAGTTGTGATAACAAACACCTCGAGTTCGGATTGGCCTTGTCCGAGGACAGCGTCCTATGGAAATAAGGTCGCGTCAACGAAGACGATTCAGAAAAAATCGATAGAATGCGAATCATTCCACTATAAGATATTTGTGCCAGAATCGAACTTTTAAGCCGAATGCATCGTTAAGACGAATCGGCGTGAGTCTCCCGTGTCGCTCCACCGGAAGCATTCCGAGAACAATAGGGCATTAGTGAAGAAGATGAAGGGTATGGATATGAATATGCGACAACTTAGACGCTAAACTAGTGCGGCTTCCATCCGGTTGGCTCGCCGAGGGACATGCGATCAGAAGAGCGGCCCGCAGCATTGACGTCTGGCATACAAACGGAGACAATTGAACGGGTTTTAGAGCCTCTGTTGTGCTTATTTTCGCACTACGGATCAACAAACATGTCAATGATAGTGCGGAAATGAAACGGTGACGCCGCTGCGCATGGGAGTGGCGATGGCCAATGCCGGTGTGATTGCGCTATCCTTAGAAGATGGTCAGGGGAATCGTTGTATCGTTCTTGGTCTCATTTGTTCAAGATGGCTATCTGCCGTGGTCGACCATCGACAGTGGTGGAGTCCATCCTTTGCTTTCACCCCGCCTCACGTCTTCGCTCGCTGATTTCCGAATGTTACCTGGGAGCAGCAAATCATGTGATTTTAGACGAAAAAATTAATTCAAAACAACGTCTCACTCCTTATTTTTCCCTGTATTCTGCCAAAATCACTAACGAATCGTTTTCCGTTGTCACCATTTGATGAGAACTCATGTCCACGCACCAGTGCCCCAAGATTGGATCAAGGTGGAGTGTATTATTTGGAATGCTACCATACAGTTACCCATTTTGCGAAGAGTCATTTCGATTAGGATGCCGTTCTTGGATCGTCGAATTGCGGTCATCTCGTAGCTGTAAGAATAGTCAATCCATCCTGGTGGCGTTGTGCATCTGGAAGAGAAAGTTGGCCACTCAGATGATTTGGAGTAAAAGGAGATGGAGGGCCAAATTAGGGAATCGACTGTAAAATATTGTGGTTTTGTTCCGAGCAACAGATCGGAAATACCCATTGTGGTAGGCAGTGAGCTGTGGGTATCAATCGCATATTAGTGGAGGCTCTTTGTACTGATAACTCTCTAGCGCTTCATGGCTGCTGTCATTCCTGGCGATGAGATGGGTGGCAGACCTCGATCAAATGGCGACTGAACTCTATCCTGGAAATGAACCTGTCACTTCCACACCATGGGCAGGTTGTCGAGGCGACCCTGTGGCATCGTCGTAGGTGTTCGTAAACATTGTCGAGTCGACTAATTGACTTTCCACAATCGAGTGGGCACATGTATCCTTAATTATCGTCAGAGAGAGGCATAATACCAAACCAAGGATGAGATACCTTCTGTTTCATCGTGTCGTTTCATGTGTCTTTTGAGGCCGAAAAGAGTGGAGAGCCCTACAACATTGGTAGTATGGTGATGATTACATGCGTAGACAAGGTGCAATCAAGGCTCAGCACGCAGGAAAGAAAAAAAGGGAACATGTGCTTTCGTACCTTTCCTACAATTCGAAATGGCACAAACGAACGGGTTTTGCTTCTCGTTTGCCTGATGACCCGTGGGTGTTCGAGTGATGTCCCTCGGACTATAACGAGGTCCCTTCGTCGGGGCCGTCCGCGCGCGATGGTTGGGTGCTGATCCTGAA
>WSTO01000369.1:0-14228 GCA_019627685.1 Serendipita sp. 399 | reverse complement strand
GGGGATTTTTGTTCACTGAACTCCACCGGCGGCAACGCTCGGCTCTAAACTTGAACCTCCACCACGACTTCGCTTGGACACCCTTCCTCTATACACGAATGGATACCAGGTTCGATTTCATGCACATATCCTGTTTATGTCTTTCAGACCTAATGGCATAACAAGCGACAGCACCTTTTCCTTTGCGACTCTCGTAGCTTCCTTGCCTCTCCCGCCTCTCCCGCAAAGTAGCCCGCCGAAACCTCGCGGAAACCGAAAACCGTTGAGATATTCCCAGTCTTTTCTACTAGAATCGATATTACAAGGCGAAGACACGGATACAGAGCGTTCTACAGGCCGACAGTTGACACGATCGCGTCCAAAGAAAGGTAGAAAGAGGAGCAACAGCGAAAACGCCGCATTAAGGGCTACATTACGAGGAGACGACGTCATTATTGAAACACCTCGAGCATATCACGCATCAGAAGACGAGGTGATGACTCCCTTTGAGTCTCACCGTGATGCAGCGAAAGGGGTTCACTGCATCAGCATTCTGCGAACGAAGAGTTCTTTCACAGATCATTCGAAAGAAGGGCCTGTGCCTGGAGCACAACGGCTCATACGACCACGGTTGGTTCGGTTTGCCCCATATTAGCTTCTAAGAATCTGGGATAACGTCATCCCAATTGTAAGTGTTTCTCATAGCGATGAGTTTCTCCGCTCTTAATGATTCAAACAGGGCAGTTATATTCTCACGACTAGCGGAACCTGTCTGAAACACGCACGACTGTAGCCCCTCGAACCCTGCTTCCAGTGTATCATACCTTGCTGTCACTTCTGATTCACGCTCTTTATACAACCTTTTATACGGTTTTCGTCCCAAATCTTTGAAACCACGCATATGCGGCCTCCCAGCTAACCCTCTCCGCCTCTACTTTGTCCAATGCGTGACTATTTTCAGGGAACCAGAGCATTTCCGCCTTGTCCCCCATACCTCGCGCCTTCAGAAGGTGATAATACTCCTTTCCTTGACTAGGGGGTACACGTTGATCCACATCCCCGATATTCAACAGGACCGGCGTCTGCACCTTGTCGACATACTGCACGGGAGAAAGTGCATATAGGTTGGAGTAGCTCTCTGGGGTGAGTAATGCACCTGGGTCGTATTGTCGTCCGCATTCCACGTCTGTCCAGTCTGGAATGTCCGTCGTGGAAATCATACTGGCGATATTGATCACAGGGTTTCGTAGGACTGCGGCGGAGAAAAAGGATGGATATTGGCCAACCACTATAAATTCCGAATTTCATTAGTGAAACAGAGGGCATAACACACGCAACATGAACGTCTCTCACCGTGTGCACCGAGAAAGCCTCCATGGCTCCCGCCCATATATAGCTGCATCCCTGGTCCCTCTTTTGCCATACCTCGCTTCACTAGTTCCTTTGCGCTCGCCATCACATCCTCCACATCCAAGCTTCCAATCTTTCCCAGCAACGCTTCTACCCACCTCTGCCCATAACCTAATGACCCGGTGTAGTTGGGCAAAGACACGTTATCTAATGAAGGGATCAGATGACCCCTGCATGAAGTACCAGAGTACTCACAACCGCACAGTACAAGAGCAACGAGAGGTGCGGAAAAGGAAAGAGGAGTGACGGTATGTGGTCCCCCATGTGGCATGGTGATCAATGGCCTATCCGCATCCTCGATTCCTAGATAGATCGTCTGCGTGGGATAACGATGCTTCACGTCAATAATCTTTTTTATGAGCTCGAAGGTAAGGTTTCGGACTTTCCTTGAAGTCAGTAGTCGAATTCCAAGATGATTATCGCCACTCACCTCTATGACTGATGGTTGTCACTTGTTGCCATGAGAGGTCCGTAAGACCGGAGTCACCAATATCGGTAGCGAACACATCGTTTGGCTCTGTCAGGTCGCTTGAAATAGCTGCCATGCTCAACCTTCCATTGCAGTTGACGACAGTGGTGGCTCTGCGTCCTCCTGGACGAGATAGACGAATTATTTGCTCTTTTAAGGGCTCGTTACTTTCGTTGAATTTGACCGGAACGGCGACAATGTCCGCATAACAGCCCCAACTTGTCACGCATACGGTGTATAGCTTCCCTCGTATGAAAAGGAAGGGATTTGGTGGCAGTTGGTTGATATAGAGCCCAGGAAATCCGCCTTCTTCGACTGATTGTGATGGGTCCCAGACAGAGTCTACAACTATAGTAGATTCTGGAGGTGTAGATGCCTGATCTTGGGCTTCAGAATCGCCGCCCTCCCAGCTGCTTTGCAGCTCATCCGCAGCGGGCAACGCCATGGCGTGTAGCCTGGAACAAGAACCATGCGGCTCTTTCGCACTGCTCACCCAGAGAGCAACTGGGTTAGAGACCTCGTCGCTCTCGCGCGGGAACCAGACTCGAGGTGAACGAGCAGGATAATCAGAGAATACTGTATGGCATTCTATATCCACAGCCTCCTCTGATTTCTTTCCCTTTTCTCCATTATTGGCTTTCGTCTCTTCTCCCTCTTCTGGTCGGGGAGTAGGCAAGTTTGGAAGGGTCATGCGAACGATGATGGATGCTCTGTTGGTACAGTAGACAATACCCAGCTTTCTATCACCGCTACTACGCAGGTATGCTGTAGCTAGAACACTCCGTCCAGTTAAGGAGGCAAACACTGCCTGTCCGAGAGCGAAAACGGGCGGGTCTTCCAGTTCATGTGAGAATGCGCCCAATTTTCGAGTTTTAGATATTTTTGCGTTGACTTTGAGTAGCTTTGCCGCTGGTTTACTACGGTATAAAGCGTCTCGCGAGGAATCCCACTGCAGCCAAAACAGAGTCGGCCGTCGTCGATCAATGAACGTCTCTCCATACGACTGCTCGAACTTGAATTTCTTGAAAGGATCCTTTGGATCCTCTTCAGGAGGATTGGCCTCCGCGGTGTAGAGCAGCGCGTTCTCTTCGGGGGAGAAGCACAAACTCGAGAACGTTGCTAAATGTCGAGTATCAATGGTTTACTTGTCGCGTATATCGAGATGAACGAAGCTTTACCGTCTCCATAAAAGCTACCGTGCCGACTGGTGGTCTCCATGATCAGCTCGGCCTGATCGCCTTTCCATACTTCGACGAATCGCTTCTTTGGTGTTCCGTTGATTTCCTTGAGAATTGCAACTTTCGTTCCAGATGCAGATACGAGTCGCGCAACGATGGATTCTGGCCTCTCGTTTGGGCATGAAAGCCATACTGGCGAACTGTCTTTACTGAAGGAAGCTTCTTGTAGAAAGCTTCTTTTCGTGTTGTTCACATGATCTCGGATTGAGGATTCGATGACGATATCTAATGAATAATCAGCGTTGCCGTTGCCCGTGTTGGTAGTTTGCATGCACTCACGATGTTTGGAAGCGAACGATACCGATGTAAAGGCAGGCAATTCTGCGAGTCGTCTGTATATCTGTGAAGGATTCATTTTTGAAAAATTGGGATTAGGCAAGGGGACATGGGGGGAAAGAAAGTGGGCAACATTGTCCTTTCGGCTTCGACCTCGCCACTTCTGTTGGACCCAGCCATGGGTGTTGCTGGGCTCTGGGATGTAAGCTGATGCACTCCAAGGTGTACATACAGCTGGATAACGTACTCTAGATTATTCGTCCAGCGTCACAACAACGATCCATCGTTCACTTATCCGTCCACGAAGGATTCCTTTCTACCAAGCACAACAAGCGCGGCTATCGTATTGGGATAGATGCATCCATTTGGTTCTTTCATGCTCATTCTTCTCGTGAGGGAGAAAACCCGGAGCTACGCATGTTATTCTTTCGTCTAGCTCGGTTTTTGGCTCTACCCCTACTCCCGCTCTTCGTCTTCGATGGGCCAAAACGACCAAAGTACAAAAGAAACAAGAGAGTTATGGGCGCGCAACACCCCCTGCTACCCAGCTTCAGGGAGATGATCGAGGCTTTCGGATTCGAACATCATCAGGTATGAGATGCCTCGTTGACGAGGACTGGGGACTGAGGATAGTATTACAGGCACCTGGAGAAGCTGAAGCAGAACTCGCATTCTTGAATCGAATCGAGGTCATCGACGTTATTCTCTCTGACGACGTCGATAACTTTCTATTTGGCGCAACGTTGGTGATGCGAAAGTACGTGTCTCTTTGTATCATTTGATATGCTAATTTACACTTTATCATCAGCCCAAGTGCGACATTGAGTGGTAACCGTGCGCATGCAATCCGAAACGCAGATGGACGAGATGACGGCAAACATGTTGTCCTTTTCTCCGCCGAGAAGATTCGTGAACATCTAGAGGTGGGACTTACACACGGAGGGTTCATTTTAATTGGTCTGCTGAGTGGCGGCGACTATGATATGGTGAGGGAGCATCTCAATTGGACGATTAACCTTCCCGCTGATCCCCCTCGACCTGCTTCTATCAGCGCGGACTTTCTAAATTCGGAGTGAAGACAGCTCATGCCCTCGCCCGAGCAGGGTTGGGGGACTCGTTGATCCGCATCTTCGAATATGTGTCCCCAGAAGAAATGCAAAGCAATCAACTCCCTATGGTTGTTCAGCACGCACTAGCAGCTTGGCGGGCAGAGATGCGGCTTTACCTAAGCACAGATCCAGACAAGCTGATCGGACGCAAGATGAAAGCGCTCGCCAATTCGATTCCAGAATGGTTCCCCCCTCTCGATGTGCTCGCCGCATATCTTCACCCTGTTACGTCCGAGTCAAGAGGCAACATTCCTGCATTTCATTGGGCCTTCCAGCCAAGCTTGAAGGCAATCACCAACTTATGTGAAAGACAATACGAATGGGGCGTTCGCACACTGATCATCAAGCGGTTTCGGACCGTGATTTGGGAGGGAGCATTTATCCGAGTCCTAAGAGCTGCAGTTATGGAGGGGGACGAGAGAGAAGCCGACGCAGCGAGGAGGGTTGGAACCATGTTTACCCCTCGCAGTGGACGAAGGACGGTGGATATGGCTGTGGGCACACCCTCAAGGCTCATCAATCGAACCCTGTCCCGTATGCAGATCTACTCACAAGAGAGGGTGGTAGACCCCTTCAGTGACGATTATGTCCGCCCAGTGGATGACGAACCTCTGGCAATCAAAATCCATAGTTCACGCGATCATGCATCTACCGACCATATGCTGGAGTACCGATTGGAGATTGCTCCCGCCCAGTTCGTGAGGATGACGGAGGAAGGGTTGACGAATTTGAGACGAGAGGATCCGGCCTTCGTGGCGAACTTCGGGAGAAGGCAGATGCTTCTTCCAGAAGAAATGTTTGAAGATGATGTAGGAGATGATGGCACGAAGAAGCCCGAGGTCAGCCCAAACGCTCATATGCGTATCTGGGTCCCGGCTTGTATTTTGGAGATGGTCCATCCAGCCCTTGTGGAAGAATACGAGGAGAAAGTCGACGCTAAAGCACGCAAGGCGCAGGAGAAGATACAACGCGCCCTCGATAGGGCGGAGGGACGAGCGTCACCGAAGAAAAGCAGGGCAAAGACTGCAACCCCAAGGTCGAAAAAGGGGAAAGGGAAGGCGAGCAATCCAGATGATGAAGAGTCTGCTGAAGATTTTACGGAAGCTATCGCGGACACTCCCACGAAGAGGAAGGAGAAACCCGCGAATTCGAGGCGGTTTTTGCGGGACAATAGCTCAGAGAATGAACACGATCCGACTCCGAAGGCGAAACCAAAGTCCAAGAAGGCTCAATTACCTAGTGTTGGACCAATGCCCGCTAGCTTGTTGGATGTTCTCAACTCGTCGATTCCAGAGATAGTTGGCTCGCAGCCGAAGAGCTCAACTAGTAGCTCCCAGCAGCCCAAGCGTCCCAAAAAAGCGCAACCCCGAACGGAGATAGGAGCACCCAGCAAAAGGCCGGAGGCTTCAAAGGCGGCAAGTACCACTGCAGCGAGACAATTTTTATTCTCGATGAAGCCTGACGTTCTGTCTGACAATGATGAAGAGGAGGTGCCGGAGGAGGAACTCGATCCGTACGCAGCCCTTACAGAGGCCCTTACCTCTGGGAGTTCGCGAGCACCGAGCCGTCTGCAATCTGCGACCGAGACATCGTCACGGAAGGCTACCACGTCTTCCCAATCTCGAAGTGCTTCGCGGTCTCTCCCCATTGGCAGTAATGCGGCGCGCTTCACTCCGGATTTGCGCGGCACTGAGCCGATGGAGGACTTTTCTCATCTGTTCGGTGATGAAATCTCTCTACCAGGGTTTGTTCATTCTGCCAGCTCCTCGCAGTCTTCTCAATCGACGGTCGCCAAACGGGCCAATCGTTTCATCCATGATGACGAAGATGAAGACGAGGGATCATTAACCCGAAAGGCTCCCAAGCGGTCGACCAAGCAAGTGTCACCTACAAGACAAGGAAGGACGGTTGCGACTCGAACGAATTATTTCACTTCCGACTCTCCACCTAGGATGTTATCGTCTGCAATTACAAAGGCCCTGAATACCGCGTCGCAGACGAATCCCCGAGCGCCCAAATCTTCACAGCAGACAAAGCCTGCTGCGGAGGTTATCGATCTCAGTGATTCGGATGATGATGTCCAGATGATTTCGGCATCGCAAGCGTTTCGATCTCAGCCCCCCTCTCAACCACCAAAGCGGGCGACGGTGACGGTGGTGTATAAGCCACAACCCGAAGATGTTTCTATCATCGATCTCGATTAGGATATAGCTTTATTACAAGTGTTATGTTTACTTACGATTTGTTTCATGTCTCAGGACTTGCATTGCTTTCGACATTTGTGATCACTCTAATCTCCTTCGGTTGTATCCTGGATGTTTCATGATGTGGTTCCTAATATGATCTTTCCTTTCGCTTTCGGTCAAGGACATGTTGTTGATTGTCAGCTCCGCTGAGATTCCGCCTTCGATGTTTCCGATTCATTCTGAAATTCACGAAGAGATAGGAGCGCTTCTGATTCTGGTGCCAAGCGACCTCTACTGGGCGTAATGATTCTATTAGCAAGCTGCTCCTACTTAACCTGTGACCTTGCGACATTGACCGCACAGTGCTGAATCGCGTCCTTGGTATCGGAAAGTAGATGTGAGTGCTTATCTGATTCATTGACAACCATAACTGAGGACTATTTTAACCATTCTTCTCAGAAGATCGGCACCGTTGCAAGATCATCAGGAAACCACGTAGCAGAACGCAGTTTAGAGGACAATTTCGAGTCTTTCTAGTCCCATCATGACCCATATTCCTCCATTCCCACTCGGAGACACTCCTGCGTCCACCAAAGCGGAGGGCTTCCTACTTCTGACGATCGCAAACACGACGATTACATCCACTTCACCTACATATCCAATCCCACAACCACTCACAGGATTACTGTCCATCGAGTGTGTCACTCTTGCTGTGGCGGATCCCCTTGAACGGGACGTATGGCTCGTCCTCCGCGTCGAACCTGCTGCAGGTTCACACCAAGCCGGATTCGAACTCCCGTTGCCGGCCACTCAGAAATTGATCTTATCGCGAACGCAGAGACGATATACGATCCCGATTATCGCTGGAGGTGGCGAGCTTGTGCTTACGTTGCCCTTTGCGGCGACAGCTGCACAGATCGAGGACGGGGAGACGTTGGAGGTCATTCTTTCTCAGTATGCCGTACTGCAGATTCAGAATGATCCACCTTCGGTGACGGGGTTGGTCAACACCCCGACACCGACGGCCGGTTACGATGCCGATGGGGACCTGAAGGGGCGATTGGTCCTGGTCGATGAAGATAACGGCCAAGTTGTGGGTACTTTGGACGACCAGTTTCAAATTCAGGAAGATGCGGCAGTGCGAGCAGAAGGAAGGGAAAAGGATCCCGTCATTGTGGAGATTCCAGAATCAGATCAGGCTTCAGGACAGCAAAACTGGGGTCGTAATGAGGATGGGTCCCCGAGAGTGCGCAAAACCATTTTCGTTCATCCCATTGCCGCCGATGATGGAGACTGGATGAGCAAGACCGCTGGTCTGCTTGGGTTCGTACTTCCTTTCTCCCTTCATCTTTCATTTTTTTGAAATGAACATCTGGTCCTGATGATTTCTTTCTAGGCGTGGAATTGTCGGTGCGACCAATATGATCTCCTCAGGAGTCACGACAGCCACGAATTACTACATCTCGCATTCAAAACCAGCTGCAGAGCCTATGGTGTTTTCCGAGAACACGAAAAGGAATGTCAAGCGAGTTCATAACATCTCTGGCAAGGCGGTCAAAGTCACTTCCGTCACCACGGGTCTCATCCATCAAACGGTTGAACGGTTAGCAGACAAAGTCGCAGGTGTCAAGTCACCACCACATCATTCACAGCATGGACACGCCGCATCGGGTGTCCCTTATACTCAAGGCACTCCTATAGCTTCACCGGGGCCAGGCAGTCGTGGTTGGTCGTCGCCTTATCCCGGCACGCCAGCTGCGCCCGCCACTCCTGGTACTCCTTCTACAGCGACGAACGCAGGTGGACCACCACCTCTCCCACCAAGACGTCGATTCCTGAATCGCCTCTTGACATCAACGGATCTTCTCCTTACCACTGTCGAACAATCTGCACATCATCTGATTGGTCACACCAGCACATCCGCCTCTGCTGTTGCTCATCACAAATACGGTGGCGACATGGGAAACGCAGTAGGAATGGTTGGAGATAGTGTGAGGAATGTTGGTGTGGTCTATATCGACGCGAGAGGGGTCGGCCGAAGGGCGTTGCTGAGGGTTGCGGGGAAGCGGATCTTGAAGGCAAAGATGGGAGGGAGGGAAGTTGTGTTCCAGGAGCAAGGAATGGGGAAAGGACAAATCTTGGTGAACCAGCCATCACCGAGTCCGGGGGGATCCAATGTGGCGACTCCTGCAGGATACGGCTCGCCTCCTCCATATCCACCCCCTGGGCAGCCTCCATATCAGGTCTACAAAGGGGGGCAATGAGCTGTCGGGGAGACGAAGGGCTGTGGAGGATCTTTATGTGCTTTCAATCACTAGCCAATCTGTCAATTGTTGTGTATATGCGTCTACTACATCCAAACACGAGGATATGAAGTACGATAGCGTAGCCGTTTTCCTTGTCTTGTCAGAGCGGCCACCAGCATGGCCCATCTACAACCCCCAATATATAGTCCACGAACGTAGGTGTGGTGATGGGGTCATTCAGTCGCACTAAATCTCGCTACTCGTAGCCATTTGCTCCCCTTCTGTAGCACCCGTTGAAACCTTGGTACGCCTGTGCATGTGATGAATTCTGTACTCGCTCAACGTGATGTGTAGTTATCTTTATCTCATGGCTAATACCTTTTTCAGGGGGATCATGAATGTCGCTGGCGGCAGGTTGCATTTCGAGCCTTGGACCGCTCCTCTTCCTCGTCCCGTACGCCGCATCTTGGATTGATCATTCATCCGCTCAAAGCGATTTGGAATGTTCTGGACAAGGGATTAGGAGCACAGGAATCGACTAGACCTGCGCTCTTTGTCCAAGCAGTTGTTCTTACCTCCACGCGCACCGAGTCCACTCATGCGACCATCAACGGTGTCGAAGACGCTCACTACCGTACTTTCTGATCGTCTCAACACCTCCGTGTCGATTCTTTGCTTCCACATTGCACCCGCCTCCCTTTTAATGTTTTAAGGTATTATTGAAATATTATCTCTCTACTAGCATAGATTCTGCCGCTTCAGGACCCTCTCTTTTTTTTGCGTAGTGGTATATAGTCCATATTATTGGTACCCTGTTGGCGCTGTGCGCCATTTGGTCAACCTGGCTATCGCGGTACTTACCGCCATAAAACAAGGCGAAATTTTTGTGTCGCGAGTTCGAGTCCCACTCATGGCTGCTTTCTTTTCTTTTTTGCATCCTTCCCTTACCTTCTGAAAATAATACTTTACCAAGTTTTGACTAGTTTACTTGTTTTCGTTGAGGTGCTTGAGCGGGTGGAGAGCTTGGCCAGATCTATGTCATGCGATGAACGTAGGGCAGAAGGCAGTATGCTGGAATGTGATAGGTTGCTGATTCGAGTGTTTTTCCTGTCGTCAGGAGGAGGTTTCTACTATCGTCGGGTGGACTCAATGGGGATCAAAATTTGAACTTGACGCCAACCTCTGTATCGCCTTATCGATAGGCCGTTCATCTGCATCCCCACAGCTGGCCTCATCTGTTTGCTGCGGTGATATCCGAAGTGGGTTTGGTGGCAGATTTCTTGATGCGGGCGCAGTCACTTGTGAGTCTATGCATTACCGCACGCATACTCATGCTGACTCTCCTCACATCCCGGGCTAAGTTTTACAACTATTTCAGGTAGAATTCGGGTCGCAGGCACCCTCGCAGTCGCTTCTAATAGAGCCAACATCGCCGCAGAATGTCCCCAATGTGCGTATGTGCATGTTACCATTAATAGGGTAGGCTCAATTTCAACACGTTCGAAGGTGACACAGTGGTGGGGCTTCCGAATGAAGTCTGCCATATGCATATTGAATGGCGGAAGCTGAGAACAAACGACCTCGCACGGGATCCAGATGGCGTTGCTTCTCTAATGTGGTTCATTTATAAACCGCATCCTCGTTATTTTCTTTTCGTTTCTCTCACATTATTTCTCCCTTAGCTCCAGTCGCTTGTCTCCCTAATTCTGGTCCTGACCCCGTCAAGCCCCACAGCCCCTCGCCAGTAGCGTCGGCAACGAGGACAAATTGATTCAGAGAATGCTATGGCGTCTGGTATGGCCGGGGCCAGTTTGGAACGACCCGTACTGCAACCGATCCGGACAACGTTTGATCCTTTGGGGACCGATGGATATATCATCAAGGGGAGGTCTATGCTCGATGCCATCTTCGTGCGAAGAACACGGCTACACACTAGACGCCCAGAGTATATGACAACAACGATAGGAAGCACCACGGTGCTATGGCGCGTCGGTCATCATGGAAACCTGCATAGAGTGGCAGAGCTCTGTTGGGAGCCTAGTGCGTCGACCTCGCGTGATCATCATCTCCAGAGGAATTCGGTGATGATTCATCATGATGGAATCGATTCTCCCGCGGAACAGTATGGTTGTCGACCTCATCGACGGATGTCAGGCAAGCAGTAAGTCCTATTGCTCATTCACTATTCATTCTCACCTCTTGTCAATTGCCCAATTTTGGAAACGTCTGAATGTAGGTCCCTCGCTCTCAATGTTGGAGACTGCGAGTATCGGTGGCTACCCACTGGTCAAGCAGCCATCGCATCAGCATTACACCATATTAACGTTTGGAAATGCGTTGTTAATATGGATCCTCCACCGAAGTACGAAGAGAACGAAGGAATCCAGGGTGTTCAAGATGCTTCGCATCCTTCCACTAGCCAATCAGACAATTCCCATCGTCGCCATCGGTGTTCTTGGATGATGAAGAAGATAACAAAGCTCTTCACATGCGAACCAGAAATTCCAAAGCGAGTGATATCACGCCTCATACCGCCACATCCTTCCCTGCTTCAAGGCGAAATGACGATCGACCCCTCAGTCGCAAGAAAAGAGATCGCCACTTTTCTGATCTCCGCTATCCTTTTAACTTCGAGTCGAAGCGACTGGAAACACTCCCAGAGTGTCTATTCTCCACGGAGAGTCGAGGCGATCCTCATTTCGGATCTGGCAGGCGATTTGCCCAAATACACTGCGCTGGATAACTGTCCTCCTAGAGAGCATTTGCACCCTATAGTCCTAGGTAGGAATCACTGGAGGCAAAGTGGTGACCCACAAACTCGCCCTGCGTCTTGCACTTCGATCCGATAATTCACGTTTCGACTTCAAACTCTTCTCATTTTTTTTTGCTTTCCTCTGTGTAAGATGTGCCATTCTGTATCACTGCAATAGAAGTACTATTCCTCTATAACTAGCGCAGCAACGCCCCGTGGAAGATAGCTGAGATACCAGAATAACAACCAACATAGGTACAAAAAAGAAAGAAACTAATAGATCTAAATAACAGCTGAGAGTGTGTCCGTAACGTTTGATCAGAGAGCTCCAAGGGTGATAGCAAAAAAGCGATGGCAATTAGAGTGTATGAGGATTCCACCAAAAAGAAAATCGAGCATCAACTCGACGTGGTTACTGGGGGCCAAGTCCATGAGTAGGGACGAAATCTGGATCCATCCTTGAGCAGTTAAGATGAAGCAAAAGATTGTGTACAAAGGCCTGTTCGTATCTATCACACTCCGTTAGCATCCTCGGTCAACTATTCTCCCTTCGAATCAAAAGAAAGAACGAGGGCTCACTTGGCGTTGGTAAAGACTACCGCCATCGAATCCGAGGCGCATCTAAGCAGGTTTGGCGCAAACACGACCGCAAGGTTCACCGCCGTCATCTTTGTTAATTTCGTCACCCTATCATCCAAAAACTTTTGGAGAAAACTGATAACGAAGAGGGTGACGCGTCGGTTGATCGACGGCAAGTTTGCCACCATCTGCGTGACGCGTTCGGGGTCTTCCGAACACGAGATGCAATCGTTATACAGTTCGTCCGGTATCAATGGGTCCTGGAGCTCTCGAAGCCAGAGCTTCAAAAGCGAAGCCGGGACGTGAGGATCGTCGATATTGTCGAGATTGTAGAACCCGCGGTCGATTCGGAGGCGTAGGTCGGATACAATTTCGTTTTCTCCAGGTACAAGGAAGATTCCCTCGGCTTTGAGGCCGCCTAACGCCAATATGCCGTCAGCGAGGAAAGGCAGGATAATGGGTATCTTGGCATTTGGGTAGGTCCGCTGTTGTAGTTGCATAACCGAGAATAAGGACTCGCCAAAGGTCGAAGGATTGAATGCCGCATCCTGCGCGATCTCGATCTCCTGGAAACCTGGCGCTTTACCCCTCGGCCCCTTCTTCGTGATCACTCGCAGCTTTGCGATACAGTATTTAGACATGACGTCCACCCGACCTTCTGTCTGTGTCGATCGTTCTCTCATGAAACTGCGGAGGTACTCTTCAAAGTTTTTGGATGGAGGGAAGGTGACAACCAGCACACAGAGCAGTTGCCATCCTTTGAAGATACTTTCGCTATGGAAAAGTATCAGAATATGCTTGGCTGTCGCGACGAAACTTACGCCGAGGGATTGTTGGAAAGTTGTTTCACTAATTGACAGTAGATCTCATCGCGAAGCTCCCCATGTAGAAGACCTTCTTGTAGCATCCATTTCTCTTCTTCGAGAATAGAATTCCCAGTACTCCGATGGTGGCTATGTTCGCTCTCTCGTCCACTGTCTCTTCCGCTCGTGTATCCGGTTTCACTGTGCATACGAAGTCCCGCACCAGGCCGATCGCTCTGTCTATCTCCCATAATACGCTGGATAATCTTGAAGATCTTCACCGCGTCTTTATGTAAAGAGCGATTGAGAACAAGCAATGGGCTCGACAACGGTCCCTAACGGCACGTTTGTCAATATACAACGGCAGAGAAAGGTGATCGTCAGTACCTTCTGCCAGACCATTAGTTGCTCTACGGGAATTCTTCGTCGGAACAGAAGGCCTGTGCGATGCGTGGAGAAGTATCGCTTGGCGAAATCGGCGACTTGGAATTGCTGGATCTCTTGAGCAAGGTTTTTCGGTAATATACGATGATCACTACATTTTGTTTTTGGTGAGCTGAGTTCTCGTGAACACTTCAACTAGGAAACCACACGCACCCACTGCTTAGTCGTTTCGTGTTCGTTTGTGAATCCACGAAAATCGGTCCACCTCCCACGTCGGACAACGGTGTCTGCCGAAAGTCTGTAGGGGAAAAGAAAATCAGATGAGAGAGCGGGTGACCCAGAATGGGAAACGTGCCTGTGAGCGGAGCGCTGATCTGGTTGACGGTCGTTGTAGTATTTCTTCTCGGTCGTGATTTGCCAGGAACAGAAGAAGAGGAAGGGGCTTGTCGTCGAGGAGACGGCATTGCGCCCCCTTGGCGCATATCGACTGCACTCCGTGACGAAGTTGCCTGTTGTTTTACACCCGCAGAATCCGTCAACACTTTTAATCTAGGAGCACCCACAGTCGCTCCTCTCCTGACTGCTTCCTGCTGGAGTTCTGGAGAGAATCGATCGCTGTCTTGAGGGCCACCTTGTCGGAAGTTTGGTGCGCTCCGGGATGTTTCGATAGGTCGAGCACCAATGCTACTCGATCGAGCCGATCGAACGACGATTTCGGCAGCAGCGTTGAGGCTTTGTTGTTGGTTTGACGCATGATAGGGTGTACCACCAGTGCGGGAGCGGCTAGGAGACGGGGG
>WSTO01000368.1:0-14243 GCA_019627685.1 Serendipita sp. 399 | reverse complement strand
GCCTCCAAACGATCCCATCACTCAACGAATCATTCCCCTAGTCGAGATGACTTCGCAGATGGAATTGTTGATGAGAAGATCTCTATCAGTAATTATACACTCTCTGCTTCGGTACGTAATTTCCTCTTTGGGACTAGGAATCGCATTGACACTCGGGATGCCGCAACAGGTTGCATGTGGAAAGGTACAATAGTTATAATTTCTCAGTCGCAATGCTTGCTGAATCTCCTTAGTTTTGCTGCGCTCTTGAAGAGCTTTGGGGCGTACTCTAGGCTGGCCACCAACAACTTGATGTGCTCTTTCGGCATCATGGATTCATCTCCATGCTTCGTTTCTGCACCCTCCTTGGACGCCGTTCAGTGATTTTGACCTTTTTACGACGCTATCATTTTGACGCCCTTGATTCTTCCTCCCACCTGGTTTACTCAAAAGTGATGCACGGTTGCATTGCAATCCTCTCCGATTCACCTCGATCGATAGGCGACGTCGTCCAACCGCGTTCGCCTGTCATGGACTATGAAACAAGATCCAACTCTCTAAGTCCTTCCCTTTCATCCTTGTAGCATCACGACCGCGGATATGTATCAGCTAATTTCATTGCACCAAAAAAAAACAATAAAGTGCTTTCAACAGGCCACTACAGCCTATCTAAGAGCATCAACGTCTGAGATACAGGGAGAGAGCGATATCACGATATCAAGACACGAAAGCGATGGAAGATGAAATAAGATAATAAATGACAGGTGGGCAAGCGATATGAAATGGGGTGTGGCAACAATAACCGTAGATGGCTGTCCGTTCTCAGCAACAATGTTCATTATACAACGCAACCCGTGAGGAGTTCACGAAGTGGATCTTGACCAGAAGAATTGGCTCCATCTGAGTCGCCAGTCCCGCCCCCTTGCCCTTGCGTTAATAGCGGATCAACGCTGTTTCCTTTAGGAGTAGGATCTTCGCCGTTTGCCGTACTGCTTGATTGTACCCAGCTGAGAAGATCTCCAACATCAAAATCAAGATCAGACGCTGCACCGGTGGTCGTTGCATCATCAAATTCACCCTCACTACTCTCTCCCGGGCCACTTAGCAATGCCCCATCAGTCCAACCCAGCTCGTCCAGAGTAAATGACGAGGAGGAGTCAAAATCAAGCTCCGAGCCGACTGACTGGAGATCGCTGAAATTGAATGTTCCCCCGTATCCACCATCAGAGGTTGCTTCCGAAGGAGTAGTAGCACGAGCCCTAGCTGGACTGCGAAACAAGGCGGCAGTAAAGTCCCCACCCTCGAAGTTGCTTCCTATACCAAGGTATCGTGCAAAAAACTTCGACGGACTCTCTTCGACATTCGTTGTCAATGGCTCGGGCTGCTGCTGAATATGGGAGATGGTCCGTTCTTCCTCTTCGTCATCAGCATCCGCTGGGGTGGAGGATGTGGATTCGGTGATGTTTGGAGAAGATGGCGGCGGTGGGGATGAAGGTGGCAGATCGATAGCCCAATCAGGTTTAGGGGTTCGAAATACAGAGGGGGATGAAGTGCGTGCCAATTGATCTCCCGAAGCGGTGGCAGCTCTGTCTGATTGTCGGCTCTTCCCCTTAGAGGATCCAATGGTACCCCGGCGTTCACATGGGCTGCTGGGCTCAGGAACGTGAAGGACTACATCGTCGCGTCCAGCACTTTTCCTTCCAAGAGGTTTGAATGGCGAGAACATTCGAGCTACAGCAGGCGTGCCAGCCTCTGAAAAGAGGGACTCATCTCCGACATTCCCACCAACGAAAGGAGATGTCAGTGCGAATTTATGGTACTCTTGAGATGTATTGGATATCCTTCTCTTCGGGCGCGGAGTCTCTGGATCAGGAGCGCCCTTCTTCGCGATGATTGGCTCATCGGAAGGAGGTTTGTCCAAGTTGGTGGTATAGGCCTTCTTTGGAGCGAATTTGATGCCTAATATATCGGAGCTGCTAGGAAATTGAATCGGACCTCTGATATCAGATGGATCCGGGACAGCAATTGGCTTGGCTGTAGTCGTTGAGGCGCTTGATTGGACAATATTTACCGCACCTCCAGAGTGTACACGACCAGTTTTTAGTCTCTTTGACTTGGTTATCCCATAATCTTCATCGTCGAGGCTCCGTTTTTTACTTGCATGTGAGGCACTGACAGATCTACTCAGGCCCTTGGAACCCGTCTTAGGTACACTAACGTTTGCCACAAACTTTGTTGTCGAGGCATTACCCTTATTTCCTAAGACTATCCGAGAAGCCTTCGGGGGTATTGTGGTCGAGGCTGACTCGCTAGTTTGAGACTGGCTCAATGACGGGGCCTGTTGAGAGGAAGCACGAGATGTACCGGTCTGTGAGGTTGACTGCGAAGAGGACGGCTGCGATGTACTTGTGGATGGAGATTTCGGTATTGCTATGGCCGTTGCAGAAGTGCGTCCATCCATTGGTTTAGGTGGTGGGGGAAGCGTTCCCGTGGGTATGGGCATGCCAGGATAGCGAGATCCGGACGCGGACTTAAGCCATGCAACCATACAATCCAACAGCTGTCCCTCCGCAGTATCCGGTGGTGGTGGTTCGTCTCCCCCGTCGACCGAGTTCAGCCTGATTGCCAGCGAGGTAAACACATCCAATGCTGGAGTTCCATCACGCGATGAGGATGACGCCCTTTCCTTGCCCTTGGGACCGACCGGTGCCCTTGTGAATGCCGTCTTGGTTGGCGGAGCAGCTTCTCTCCTTGTACGAGGTACATTCGTTTTGGGAGGGCCGGTACTGGATGCACGCTGGTATGTCGGGTCCTGTGACGCATCTGCTGCTGGCGTGGTTCCAGAAACAGATGGCGTAGGAGCATCTGTGGAGGAAGGAGTGGGTGCAGATTGTGGATTAACAGATTTAGATCGATTTCCAGGGGGCCTTGTCAAGGACGAGCCAGGAAAAGGAGGTGGTAGAGGTGGTTGCTTCATGAAGGATCCAAAAGGGGGTGGAGGATATCCGTACATCATTGGATGGGGCGGCCACCCTCCGTAGGGAGGGTTCGCAACTGGTGGGGCCATTGTCTGTTGTCCTTAAGATTCGAATACCATTTATAATAGGACAATACTGACCGCTTTGAGCTGCAGAATCACTTCGAGAGCTTCGCCCCCTTGATCTTCTATTATCTTTCCCGTGACACTGACAGGAGTTAACGTTCTATCATCCTCATTCAGCGCATGAGAGACGAGGCCCATGCCCGTCATCATGCCGCTAAATTTGCTTGATAGGCTATGGTCGTTGCCACGTGCTACTCCTGACTGTTCCAGAGGATCCAAGCAGTATATGGACCATTCGCGAGTTCGATCATAAGCTAGGTCAGGACTGTCGGTGATCACAGAGCGGGTGAGCACGGGTTCATGTTCCATTTCGAATCCTTCATACCTCGCAGCCCAAACAGCAGTCAAGCAGACTTTCAATGGGGCGAATCCGTACTCGTCGGACTCCTCGACGTCGTCAACCAGGATGACGCCTTCGTCCGGCGGCGAACTGGCTTCTTGTTTGGCCTCTGCACTCGCCTGACTACGACGAGTAGGCGAGGACTTCTTCGGAGTGATACCTTGTTGTTGAGACTTTAGTTGCTTTGCTGCTTTTTGTCGTTGACGTCGACTGGGCTGAGGTGGGTGGAAGACCCTGACCGCGATAGGTGTATGTCTCGCAAGGAAAAATTGTTGTATATTATCATTCAGTGTATAAACAACCTTGACTAGGGAGCAATTGGTCTGATTAGCGAGGCTGCCCGAAGGCGTCGGTTCGTCGAGAACATACTGGGCATTGCTCGCAACCCGTCTGTGAATTTCTGAACAGATTTTTGCGATTTTGACGCGTCGCCCGTCGCCATAGCTCGTGCTGCGCGCGCGATGTGTCGCGCGGTCGGTTGTCGCTGGGTCCAAGCAGTTTAGTCGGAGTTTGAATAATTCTTTTTTCGGTTTATTAGAAGGGCACTATATTGGCAGACAATATTCTCAACAAATGTGCTACGTATGACTATAGCGCGCGAGGGTGTCATTTCTAGAGCTTTGCCGCGGCGGCTTCCTGAGAGGTTTCACCTGCTACAGGAGGATCGGGCTGGATGGGTGCGTGGTCAACAGGGGCTTCCCCCACCTTTTTGGCGGATGGGCTTGGAAGGTGAGAGAGTAACCATGACGTGATATCAGCCAAGAGCTTCTCTTTGAAGGCGGGCTCGTTATGCAACTCATGAAGGCCACCCTATGAAAGAAGCTTAGAGCAAGTGGAAAGAATAATGGGATCAATTATTACCTCGATAACGTAGTAAGACTTGTCGGTGGCGTTGATATCGTCGTGAAACTTTTGGGTTGCCTGGCAGCTATTTACCTATCCAGATATGAGAAACCGCCAAGGAAAAATAAAGAGCACAGACCTTGTCTACTGAGCCATGGAAGAGAGTGACCTAACGAAAAGTCAGTGAGGATAGGAAGACGTGGATCCAACGTACTGGCAAGTTTTCTGGCCACTGCCTAAAATGACGCTCTGCTAGGTCGATACCCTAGAACTTCGATCAGAATTGATATAAAGCCATGCTTATGTTGACTTACCCCCTGGAGCATGGTACCGACTCCTCGGAGAGTACCTCGTTCGATGACAAGAGGATCAGCTAAATACGCCTTTACAATAGCTTCATCCTGGGTCAAGGCCTGATCATTTGGAATGTGAGTTGACTTTGCGTTAGAGAGGGCACAATGGCAGCACCTTCGCGTTGACGGGAGTAGAAACCATCATCCAAGGCATAATTTTCGAAGCAAGAAGACCGGCTTTTAGCTGCCAGACAGGTGCTGCATCGGATAGTCGGATCAAAGGGGAAGTAGCCACGATACCTCGCAGGTGTTGCTTCACCTTGAGGTCGTCCTTTCCAATGCAACCATATTGCAGAGAGATAGCACCACCCTAGACAATCCTGAGAAACAAACGAGTAATAAATAGTAAAATCGTCTACCATAGAGTGGCCATAGAGAAAGAGGTTCTCAGTCTTGAATTTCTCTCGAGCGTAATTGAGCATGAACTGGACATCATTCAGGAGCTCCTCCCGAGAGTTTCTTCCATATCCACTACCAGGACTTCGATTCTCGGTATTCAAAGCGCTCTGACCGAAACTGGAATCACATGAGAATGAGGATGCCGCTGCCATTGCCGGAAGTGGATCATGCGCACCCTCGTTGGTCGTAGAACAAAACAGCGAAACCTTTTGAAACCAAATGTTCCCGCACAAAATCATAACTTTGGATGGCAAATGGTTAGTATTGTCCACAGAATCCGGTGCGGAGATTGCAACTTACCGACCGAGGTGCTCAATGTAGCCGTGCACGAAGACCACAGCACCCTTGGGATCCTTAGGGCTTTGATAGCGAGCAAAAACCTTCACATTAGGCGCAACGGTGACCCATTCATCCGTGTATGCAGTTGCAGCCATTTATAGGATTGAACGAGACGCTGGCAGAGAGCGGGTGAGTTAGACTTTAACGCGTTTTCGAGAATATATGGCACCTTTAAGGAAACTGTAGGAGTCGAAGTGCGTGCTTTGCGGCCCAGTTGATGTCGGAAGGGTCTAAAGTTGAAAAGTCAACTTCGAACCACTTGGTCCCTGCTACACGCGTCTACGCGGTCAAGACAGCTAAGGCGCGAATGAACACACTACCAATCGTCAACTATGTCAAATCAGAATATATAGAAACAGTCAGCTTGTTTCATTCCAGCAAGTCTTGGTATTGAGAGCCATCGAGGATACAGGCAACAAGGTATCCAGACGAGCGACTATCGCAGGGGCTCAAAACATTATCTTGGGAGGGAAGACGATTATATCGAGTGCTGCAATAATCCGAGGTGATTTAAGGCGTACCGGTCCTGGCCATGCGGTTGTGATTTCGTTGGGCAGATATTGCCTCGTTGGAGAAGGGTGTGTGATGCGGTACGTCTTCAAATTGCGGATAATATACAATTAGGAAACTGAAAAGGTTCCGCTCAGACCGCCTTATAAAACCTATCGAGGGAACTTCAATTACTATCCAATGAAAATCGGCGATCATGTCCACATTGGTGCGGGATCTGTGGTGGAAGCTGCGACTATAGGAAACTACGTAGAGATAGGAAAGAATTGCGTGATAGCATGTCTCCTCTCTTCATGCCTCTGCAGACGAACTAAACAGGTTGCTCAGGGCAAGTTTACGATAATCAAGGACTGCGCAAAGATCGCGGACAATACAATCTTGCCACCAAATACCGTTGTCCCTGCTTTGTCCCTTTTCGCTGGGTCTCCAGGTACTGATCTACTGAAGAAACGAATCCCTGTCATGACTAACTGTTGAGATAGGACAATTCATAGAGGATCTTCCAGAAACGACACAAGAGCTCGTTGAAGCGTATACAAAGCTATATTATAATCGGTTCCAGCCCACCGAGTCGTAGTGTGGTCCTTGGTGAATGAGTGGGGATACAGCAGTATAATTGTTTAAAAAAAATACTTGATATACGCAATTCGGAGCAGAGTCATTTTGCTCCGTATTTTAGATGATAGCCGCGCTGGATCAATATTCGACAGCAGCGATTTGAGCACCCATGACCTCCCGGAACTTGGAGCCTTCTCTGGAGGCCAGTTCTTTGTACGTTCCGATTTCTACAATTCTTCCCTCGTCCAAGACGGCCACCTTCTCCGCTCGTTGAATCGTAGAAAGACGATGGGCAACGATGATACACGACGTATTTCGTGACTGCAGTATTTTCCCAATCGCATCGTTTACCTATCGAGAAGAATCAGTCGAGCGCATAATCATAGCAGGAAAAGAACGACCTTGTGCTCGCTTGCTCCATCCAACGCTGCTGATGCTTCGTCCAAACAGAGAATTGATGCGTTTTTGAGGAGCGCCCTATGAACGCAACATCAGCTTCACATCAATCATACTGCGTTGCGTCTTTCTGACCTAGCGATTGCAATTCGCTGTCGTTGTCCTCCACTCAAGCTGTTCCTACCGACTAAAGGGTCCAGGAAAAATTGTCAGATAGGTTGTGTTTGCCTGAAGCGAAGCACGCACTTTTGGTTTCAAACCTCTCTGGCATTTCCCATATAAACTCACAATTCGCAAGTCGTGCCGCCTCTTCGATTTCTGCGCGTGTGGCCTCGGGTCGGTCGTAGGCGATATTCTCTGCAATCGTGCCAGTGAAAAGCACAGGATCTTGGGGGACCAATCCTATGTTCGCTCTCCAAGAGAAAGGTGTGAAGTCTCTGATATCTGACGAGTTGATGAGAGTGGACTCTCCCAGAAAAAGAAAGCATTCATACCCTGTCCATTAAAGGTAATCCTGCCAACGTCGGGCTGGCCGCAGTTATCGCATTCATTTCTTTGATTACAAAAGAAGAAACAACTCACGTCATAGAATCTCAGCAGCAAGGCTTGTGCACTACTCTTTCCACTTCCACTCCGTCCACTGGAGATTTGAGATAGTTCAGTAACCATCTGGTCAAGGAAAATTAAGCTCCTTACACCAAAGCCACGCTTTCGCCAGGTTTGACTTCAAGGTCGAAACCATCGAGAACCTGTACTTCTCGCCGCTTGGGATACGCAAATCTAATTCCCTCGAATCTGATGGTTCCAACAGAGCTTGGCTCAATGACAACTCCCTTCGACGGTGATATAGTTGGATCCCGCGCAATGAGATCAAATATTCTCGTCCCTGCTCCCACACCCTTCATCAAAGTCGTCTTTCGAAAGGGTGAGGACATTGAACCTACACAAGTGATGTTAGACTTACGAAAAATGAGCTTAATTGGCTCATACTACCGCCTACATAGGCAGAGTAAAGGAGTAAACTACTGAGATCCCCAACGGAAATGACACCCCTAGAAACCAGGGTCCCTCCATATCCCAGGAGCGCAAGAATTGTGATGTTCCCAGCAAGGCCTGTTGTTCCGTAGAATGTGGCGGTGGCGAAAGCCTCCTTCCTCTGAAGTCCAAATACACTGTCAACCTAACCAAATGTCCAGCTTGTCGAACATAATCACCATGAAGGAAAACGACGCACGTCCTTGGAGAATAAACTCAGTGCATGTTTTTCTGCATTGGACGCCTGGACGGTGCGTAGAGCAGATATCGACTCCTGAGCGGTATCGGACATCTTTCCAAGAGCCTCTTGAGTCCGTTTTGACAGTTTTTTGAGATAGCGTCCATATACAAACTAATAATCCATAAGAAAAATAGCGCAGATATTGGAGTATTTTCAACATACTGCCCCCAAAGAGATCGGTGGTACAATGGCCAACATAAAGGCCGTGAGCGTTGGCGAGAGGTAGAACATGAGACCGACTGTAGATGATGAGCGTTTGCAAATAAGTTCATTTTACGATGAGAAGTACCTCCGACCGTGCCAGTCACTATTGCGCTACAAAATAGTGTCAGCTGTGAAAGAAAGGTCGGCGGGTGGTTAGGCTAGCGCATCACTTACCGCAATCCGTCACTTAAATTCCCGGTAACGCTGTACATGAGTTAGCACAATCTCATAAAAGGGAATGGTGTGGACGTACGACTCCCCAACAATATTCGTATCGACAGACAGTCGACTTAGGACATCGCCTTCCGAACTTTCAATAAAGTTAACTTCTTGCCTCAGAGCACTAGAGTAAGTATCCTTTCGTAGGCGCGCGATGATCCTCAACCCGGAAAGACGCATGAGGAGACTCCTGCCAAAGTTTGCTAGACCGCCGATAGTGAATATGCCAACAAGAGATGCCGCCGCAAGTGTGGGAGTTAGCCCGAAGAAGAGTTCCTGCAGTCGAACATTAGTTTGCATTGATCTAAACTCTTTATGTCGTACCGGGTTTGGTGATGTAAAGTAGTCAATGAGACGTCCTATGGTGAATGGGACTGACATAGACACTGAAGACGATACCAATAGCTATGAAAGAGTAAGCTTGAACGGAAAAACACAACAGAGAAGCTGCTTACGAGTCCTATGGCCATTCCAAGGGTCTTCTTTTCCGTCAAGGCAAGTTGGTAAATCCTTCTAAGGGAGGAGCTACTTTTCTCATCTGGTTGAATTGAAGGAGGTAGTAGTCGTAGCAGGAGTGGTGGGGGTTTTACGGGTGACGGTTTGGGAGGTTCGTTGCGAGTAAAGGAAAGAAGTCGTCTAGGAACGATTGGAAGTAACCGTTGATGATTTGTGCATCTAAAAAGTGTCGAATTCCGCAAAATTCTTGAGGTCTTGGAGAGCGAACGACACGACTGCATTGTGCCGAGGTCGAAAGAGAGGTGACAAAGAATTAGAACACATTAGAGCTCGTGACCACAGCAGTCGAATCGAAAGAAATATTTGATCAGAATGTTTGTTTTATTTCATTGCTACATTCTCGTTTCTCGGTTGCCCGTCAGGTAATGGCCACCACTCAAAACCTTTGACTCTACCATGGCCACCTTTGACGACATCGACGATCTCACCCGTGCAGCATCCGCATTTCCAGCTCTCGACGATGACCTGGACGGTTTCGGAAGCATGACGACGGCTGCTCCAGCACCAATCCAAACCATTTCAAGCCAACCTTTTGACTTGGACTTTGAGCCAGTTCCAGCGTCGAAAGCACCTCCGGTCAAAGTAACGGGAGACGACGAGATTGAACAGTTTGAGAGCCAGTTCCCCGACATTGGCGAGGTGAGTCGCGCGGCGTCCTACGTGTCTCTCTGCAGGCGTTTGCTGATTGATTTTTTGGTTTTTGGTATATAGCCTGCTCCTGTACCTATTCAGCAAACTAATTACGGAGCCTCACGATCATTCACTGCTACTCCTCTTCAACAACCTTCGTATTCCCAACCGAGTATCACTCCTGCATTCGAGGAGGAGCCCGACGTGATCAAGTACGTCCGCGATCACTTTCGTATTTTCTTCTCTCTAACGTTTTCGATTCTTAGAGAATGGCGTGAAAAACAGGCTGCCGAGATTAAAAAACGAGATGAGAAAAGTGCGCGGAGGAGGGAGGATACTCTAAAGCAGGCGAATCAATCCATCGATGATTTCTATCTAGAGCATAAGGAGCGCGTTGAACGAAATATCAAGGCAAATAAGTACGTTTTATTTGTGCCTTGCAACGTGCAGACGTGTGCGAGAAGGACGCTTAATGAGCTGACTTCCACTGCCTTGCAATTTACCCACACAGGATACATGAGGAAGAATTCTTGTCAAATTTGAAGGACGGACTATCGTCTGGGACTACCTGGAGTCGTATATGCGAAATCGTAGAGCTCGAAAATTCGCAATCGAAGACGATTGCCCGAACTGGACCGGGGACGACGGACCTTACGCGCTACAAAGAGGTGCTCCTACGGCTGAAGAGAGAGGGAGACTCAGCACCCGGTGCAGGAGGCTACTGATACAGTAGTATTATCGACCACGGGCGTTGTATGAAAAAAACTGGCCGTGTGATTGGATTGGGCCGCACGTTCTCGAGCGCCAATTAGAGTTGTTATCGCCACGTCGACCACATATACATTTCCTTTTTCTGTTCTGCTCCATGACGGCTTGAAGAAACGTGCGGACACAAGGCGGAGCCTCGTTGCAGCCCGCGGCCCAAATTTATCCCGTGCTTTCTCCATAATTTATCTTTTGTTCGCAAGGGCTGAGGGAAAAAAGCAAGCTGAGCTAACTTAAGCGGCTGTTTGAGTGGCTATGGGCCAAACAAACACACACTTTTTGTTCTCCCCCTCCCCCCGGGTTTGCTTATAGACATCACTATAGACCGCGCTTCGTCGCCGTAAACGTTCTTAAAAACATTCAAGCGTAGACCACTTCGCCCTAGACTCCATTTTTATCGTTTTTTTAAACAATCGGTCAGTCTCGAGCACCCTTCAGCCCGTTGCCCATCGTCCATCGCTCATGACCCTCTCCTGGGGCTCTCCCTCGTGTGTTCTAGCAGCCTACTGACGAATTTTCTGGTCGCCTACAGGTTGCTAGAAATTATGCCCGCCGTTACTACCCCTGTCGCTGCCGTCCCCGTGCCGCTCAAGGCTGGAGCCGTCGACGCTCCCTCGCTGCTCGTAGCCGACAAGGCTTCTAGAGTGCTCGCCGTCGAAGCCCTCGTCTCCAAAATCCAAAACGATGGACCTGCAGCTATTCAGGCCATTAATCTTATTGATAACATTGTTGCTGCCCTCAACGACAAAAAAATCCCTGCCAATAGGGAGTCTGCTGCATCCTGCATCCACCTCCTCGCTACAAAGGGCGCTGCTGCCCAGCTCGAGCCATTCATTTTGGCGGATGCCTCTAAGGGTGTGATTCCCGCCCTTCTTGAGGCTTTCGCCGACAAGACCCCTGCCGTCCGTGCCAACGCCCTCGACGCCGTCTTGGCCATTATCGAAACATCAACGCCATGGGCTACCTCTCTTCTCCTCCCGGCGTTGCTTCACCAGATCAAGACTGCCGGAAAGTGGCAGATCAAAACCGGCTGCCTCGCCGCACTCAATATGCTTGTGAAAGTGGCGCCGGTCCAAACTGCCTTGCTCACGCCGGAGATCATCCCGGTGCTTTCCGAGGCGATCTGGGACACCAAGGCAGACGTCAAGAAGGCGGCAAGAGAATCGCTCAAGCAAACTACTGGATTAATTTCCAACAAGGATATCGTAAACTTCATCCCCGCATTAATCAACGCCCTCATCAACCCAGTAGAAGAGGTCCCCAAGACTATCCAGCTCCTTTCAGCTACGACCTTCGTTTCCGAAGTGGATGCCCCTACACTTTCACTTATGGTTCCTTTACTTTCTCGTGGTCTCCAAGAACGTCCTACGGCGACGAAGCGCAAGTGTGCCGTTATCATCGACAACATGTCCAAGCTTGTCGACAACGAGCACACCGTTCGTCCATTTGTTCCCAAACTCCTTCCGGGTCTCCTCAAAGTCGAGGACTCTATGTCCGATCCAGAGGCCCGTGAAGTGGTCAGCCGTGCCATTGCTACCCTTCGTGGCATTGCCAAGTTGCCCGAAGGCGATGGTACTCAACTCCCACCTCCCAAGGTTGCTGACCCAGCTCATATCTCCAAGTTGCTTGCCGCTGCCTACAAGAAGGCTGGTGCGGCAACTGTCCCAGATCTCACCTCTGTCCCCGCTGTCTATGCGAGCAAGATTGCGGCGAGCATGGTCACCGCGCGTATGTTCGACTCTGCGGAGTGGTTGAAGGTCCTTACGACCTATATCACCTTTGTCGCTCCCGAGCCCGACGCCGACTCTGTCACTCGCGAGCTGCTCCTCAAATCCGCCAGTGACGAGGATGAGTCTGAAGAAACCGCAGACGATGAAGAGGAGGGTGAAGATCTTTGCAACACCACATTCTCGCTCGCCTATGGTGCAAAGATTTTGCTCAATACGGCCAACCTTCGCCTCAAGCGTGGCCATCGCTATGGTCTCTGCGGCCGCAACGGTTCCGGAAAGTCGACGTTGATGCGTGCCATCAACAATGGCCAGGTCGAGGGCTTCCCATCTCCCGACGAGGTTCGTACCTTCTACGTCGAACACGACATTGATGGCAGCGAGGAATCAACTACTATTCTCGATTTCATCCTTTCTGACAAGCGCATTCTCGCTGACAAGCAAGAGATCATCGAGACCCTCGCTTCTGTTGGATTCAACGACGAGAGGCAGAAGACCTCGATTGGCTCTCTTTCCGGAGGTTGGAAGATGAAGCTTGCTCTGGCTCGTGCTATACTTTTCAAGGCTGACATCCTGCTCCTCGATGAGCCTACTAACCATTTGGATGTCGTGAACATTGCCTGGCTCGAGAGCTACCTCACTTCTCTTACCCATTGCACGTCCAGTGAGTTTTTTTTTTGGTCCTTTCTGCCTACCCTCTATGGTCTGACAACCGTTTATAGTCATCGTCTCGCACGATTCTGGCTTCCTCAATAACACAATCACTGATGTTCTTCACCTCAACCGCTTCAAGATTAGACGCTACCGTGGCAACCTCGAAGTTTTCGTCAAGGCCGTGCCCGAGGCCAAGTCGTACTACACCCTCGAGGCCTCCGAGAACTACAAGTTCAGGTTCCCTGACCCGCCACTTCTTGAGGGTGTCAAGACCAAGGAGAAGTCGCTCCTCAAGATGCGAAAGGTTGGCTTCCAATATCCCACCCAAAGCGTGCAGCAGTTGTACGACATCACCCTCCAAGTTTCTCTGTCGTCCCGTGTGGCTGTTCTTGGCCCCAACGGTTCGGGTAAGAGTACCCTCGTCAAGCTTCTCATTGGCGATATGGAGGCCAACAAGGGTGGTGAAGTCTGGAAGCACCCCAACTTGGTGATTGGTTATGTCGCCCAGCATGCCTTCCACCACATCGAGCAGCATCTCGATAAGACTCCCTTGGAGTACATGTTGTGGCGCTATCAGACCGGTGAGGATCTCGAAGAGATGATGAAGGCGAACCGCGAATTGAGTGCGGAGGAAACCAAGAAGATGAAGGAAGGCGCCAATATCGTTATCGAAGGTCAAAAGCGTGTTATCGAGGAGATCAACAACCGCAAGAAGCTCAAACAATCCTACGAATATGAGGTCTCCTTCAAGGGGCTCTCCTCCACCGAGAACGTGTGGCTCCCCCGTGACGAGCTCATCAAGCGCGGGTTCGAGAAACGTGTCTTGGAAATTGATACTCGTGAGGCTCAACGACTCGGCCTGCTCCGACCTCTTGTCCGCAAGGAGATCGAAAAGCATTTCGCCGACTTTGGTCTTGAGCCCGAGTTTGTCTCTCACAACACCATGAGAGGTCTCTCTGGCGGTCAAAAGGTGAAGATTGTGCTCGGTGCCGCTACTTGGCGTCGTCCTCACATTCTCGCACTCGACGAACCGACCAACTATCTCGACCGAGAGTCGCTCGCCGCGCTCATCGGTGCTCTCAAGGACTTCCAAGGTGGTGTTCTTGTCATCACCCACTCTCGTGACTTCAGCGAGTCTATCTGCACGGAAGTCTGGGCAATGAAGGATGGCCGTCTCGAAGCTTCTGGCCACAACTGGGTCGAAGGTCAAGGTTCCGGCCCAAGGATCGATCAGGGTAGCAAGGAGGAGGAAGATCAGTATGACGCGATGGGAAATAAGGTTGAAAAGGGAGGACTCAAGAAGAAATTGACGTCGAACGAGGCGAGGAAGGCTAAGAAGGAGCGTATGGCCCGCCGCAAGCGTGGTGCAGACTCTGACGGCGAATAAATATACGCGTTT
Organism: Serendipita sp. 399; assembly: GCA_019627685.1. Lineage (NCBI taxonomy): Eukaryota > Fungi > Basidiomycota > Agaricomycetes > Sebacinales > Serendipitaceae > Serendipita > Serendipita sp. 399. The sequence continues at coordinate 33 of WSTO01000368.1, read as the reverse complement.
ACGTGTCGTCGTCTTCATCTCTCTCTATTTTTC